>MU181922.1:619796-645912 GCA_016904865.1 Pissodes strobi | reverse complement strand
ATCTATATTTCATTTGGCCGATTTTTGCAACGACCTGAAATACATTGCTTTGGAAAAATACCCCCTTTTATGTACGCCACTGAAGTAGAGCCTCTTTGGTTAGTTCTTTTTAATCCCAATACCTTAGGCCATAACATATCCAAAAATGATAAAAAAGCCTTTGAAAATAAAAAAGTTATCAAGCATTAAAGAAGGTTCCAATTTAATTTTGCCCACAGTGTATTATATTGAATATAAACAGTAATCGCAAATGTTGCGGGTAAATAGTAAACAGACTGTAAATAACAAATAAAATAATATTCAACAATATAATGGTTATTATTTATATTGATTGAAGTTATTTAGTGGCATATGGCCCAATAAAAAAAATTAACACCTTAAGTAACTACTTTACATTTTATGGGTCGGTATGAATCATTAAAATATCGAAAGGCTTTAAATTTTATAAGATCCTTACAGAAACGGTTCCATTGACATATAGTAAATATTACTTTTAGTACCGTTGACTAAGCAACGTTTACTATTGTTTATTAAATGAGTTTTTATAATAGTCACAATTACCAATTTATAAACCCAATGGTGTAGCAGTTACTTCTCAAAGATCTGCAACACGTTTTTCTTCTTAAAGTCAAAAGATTTTTTAATTAAAAGAAAATCTAGCCCAGGAGTCATATTGCAAATGCCCGGCCGCGGTAGTGGGGTCGTTAGAGCGCCACCAGTTCTGTCCAAAAAAAAAGTTCTTTTTTTTTGAAAACACAGCAACAATTTTTCTGGAGTAAAATGACAAGTTAAAGACAAAAGAATGTCAAATGATTATTAAATTTAACTAATAATTGGTACAATATGGTGTGTGTACGGAGACCAATTCTGCTGTTAATACTCGGTACTGTATGCCTTACAACTAAATGCCCTAAACACTACAAATCGAAGTGACCACTTTGATGTTAACTAAGCTAATTACATTAGGTATGCGTGCGCTAATAGCTGCACCGATTTTAAATGTAGCAATAATAATATGTAGCAATGAGCGGCCACAATAATTAAATCAAATGACTCGATAAATCAATAAAAGGAATACAATTAGAATAAAACTATTTAAAGCTTGTCTGTCAATGCTTGACTTGATATTATAAAGAGAGAAAGTTCAGAGAGGTTATATTGCTCGATAAATGAATGAAAAGAATAAAATTATTGAAACCATTTGAAAGCCTGTCAATGCTTGATTTATATTAAAAAGGAAGAAATTAAGAACAAGACAAATGCTTCAGTACAATACCTCTTAGATCCGGTCGAACTCTGGCGCCGGGCACCTGTTGGTACTGCTAGGACACTGGCCCTCAGGACGAAACTAGTAGAGGACTAGCCAATTCAATTGGCTCTAGTGTAGCCTGGGACTAGAAGTAGCCCGGAAATTGAACTGTAACCCGCTAATTAAAGTTGTGGTCCCGCTAATTGTGGTAGTAGCCTGGTATTCGAAAGTTGTAGGTCTGGTAGAAAAACCTGCTAGTGTGTGAGGCTACGGGAGATGCGACGGTCTCGATCTTATTCGACGAACTTGAAAGCCTCTAATACAGTATTTAGACCTCGAAAAATCGTTGGTGTCAAAACAAAAAGAGATACCACAACCACAGTATATCCCCAAAGAATGGGTGGAATTAAATTAAAAACAATATTAAAGGTTGAATCTCTAAGACTGCACTCACGGCAAACCTTCTTCTCGCCTTGAAAGATACTTTTAGATAAACTCTCGATTCGTTTCTGTCGATTGCCTTTCTCCTTCTATGAGATTAAAAAAACTCCATCAGAATAGCAAGAAATAGTAATAGGCTGAAACATGCCAATTGATTTCGATACAAGGAATAATTATAAGATAATCACTTATTTCTCGTTTATTATGATGGTAAACAACAGCGGAAGCCAAAATTAAATTTTTCAAGAAATGCAAGGAAATACTCCTGATAAATGATAAACCTCTAAAAAATCTGAATCAAGAGCGACAATCACGGGAGGGTAGCCCATTCCTATTACTCGGAACGAACAAGCGAACATTACAAAAAGTGCAGCCTGCCGTGTGAAGAGATAAATATATGAAACAGAGGTCCCAAAACGAGCTAGCGATTTCAGAAATGATCGGCCGGTGATTGAAGGCCGGCAACGAAGGGGTTTCAAAAAGTTATAAAATATTCAAACCGACAATAAAATATGAATCGACGAGTCTAATGCAGTGTAAAGGCGGGATTTATTATCAGAATTCTTAAAAATATAAATCGGTTGGCTGGCCGTTCTACGGTAATGTAATGTAAATCAAGCCAAGCTCTGCTAGGAACAATGTGCTTCGCTTATCGACTAAAATAAATATAGTCACAATGTGTTACAAATGCTAATACAGATATATCGTTAACCCATACTTATAATATAGTTAATATACATTCAAAAAGGCGGCAATTTCAAGCGTATTAGAATTAATAAACTTATGAGTGCAAAATATAGCATGTTTGTTTCCTAAATGCGGCGTATATATGGAATTCAAAAATATTTGACACTGGCAAAATCGGACTGTTACAAATCTGAGGATTCTTTATGTTGAAGGACGTTGCAATAAAACCTCAATTCATATGTTTCCGTTTTCTCTGTAGCTTTAAATGGCATTCTCACAAACAATCAAATACCTATTGCCCAATCGGCACAACAAACACAAAAGGAGAGCATGCAGGGCGAAGTAATAATTATTTGAGTTCATGGTGAATAAAGACCGGAATATATGCAATCAAAAACCGTAAGAATATGCTAAAATATATGCAAATTTTTTTATTTATGCAGGATATGTGCAAAAAAGCCTAAATTGCATATGTAGCAATATGCAGCAATAAAATAACTAAATTAAAATTTAATAAATTAAATTTTCACTAAATTAGGGGGTTGAAATATTGAACAGAAATAAATTAAAATTATATATACTTATTTAAACCACAAATACAATGTTCCTATATCAATTTAAGTATAACAAACCTGTATTAATATTAGTGATAAGAAGTTTCGTTCACAATACAATATGTTTAGGTTGAAGGAAATCTCAACTTACTTGGACAATATTTTTTAAATATTTAAATTAAAACGCCAACGTTTCGACACTGATCAGTGTCATCCTTAGGGCTTAAACTCAAAGGACGGTCATTAGAATACATATAAACTTAATTTTCTATTAAAGTAATTATATGGCTAACAGAACAAAGTAGAAAAGTTTACAAACAACTATACAATTACACTGATAGGAAGTTGAACAATCTGAAGTGTTATAAAATTTTAACTAACTAACCGATGTAAATGAGACGTAAAAAGACACAAACAAGGAGAACCAAACAAAACGCTCCTAGATTACTACGAGTTACAATTCTGACGAGCGATAATTAAGAATAAATCTCATGAAGTCACAATGCTGTATCGGTACCTACTAAATCGCAGTGTCGTATAACACGAGTGCAAATCTAGATTCTATCCCCACCCATTCACCAACATCACACTATCCAGTATATTGAAAATTACTAATTATGTTATGATAAATGAGGTTAAGATTTTGTGTATCTGTATTTAAATTAACATTGTATTTTGTATTGTGAATATGGCATATTTCTAAATAAAATTCTCTTTTTAAAATTTGTCTCCGAGTCCACCACTGGATTATCCATGTAGGTAACATTACAATCGGGTTTATGTTCCGAGGCCCTTTTCGTTAAATATTGTTTCCTCTGCCCAATATAACTATAGTAACAACCAACATAGGGTATCTTATAGATAACACTACTCTTCAATTCATTTTTCGCAGGGTCTTTAGTTTAAGCAAATAGATTGTTTACTGTTTTAGTATTACTTATACATAGCAATCTGGGTATTTGGGGTTTTTATTTTTTTTTATATGGCTTCAGGCAGATTCGGTTTGTAAGGCATTTTATAATATTTAGTATTAGTTGATATGTTAATATCCGCAACCGGCCCTCTTATCAGATTTGGTGGGCGTTGATTTAAAATACCATTAATTAAATCCCTTGGATAATTATTGACCTTCAAAGTATGGTGGAGATTGTTTAAGTTAGCTTTCCAAAATTCTTTTTTGCTCAATTTGAAAGTTTTATCCCGGAACTGTTTAATAATATTTACTTTTTGATGTAAAGGATGAGATGTATGGTAATTGTGAATTCTGGTTAAACTAGGGGGCTTTTTATACAAATTGAACTATTCTTTGATTTGAGTTGATAAGTAATAGATCCAGAAATGGTAATTTATTTTCAACCTCTACATCTACTGTAGAATTCAAGGATATATTAATGTTATTTAATTTAGTAACATTATTCACTTTATAGCTTGGAAAGACTTTTTTATCCCACTCTTCTTTTTGCACGTGGATAACTCCATCACAGCGGTTCCAAGCAATAAAGTCAATCATGTTTGAACTAAATTAAATAACATTAATATAAGCTTGGATTTTACAGTAGAAGTAGAGGTTGAAAATAAATTACCATGTCTGGATTTATTGGTTAGGTTGATTATTTCAATCAAGATGAATGAAGATTATAACTTATTTTTTTCTGCCAAGTAGGTTACTACCAATTTGTTTTGATTATTATATTTATATAATAAAGCTGAATAATTGAATTTTTGACTGGAGTTAAAGGAAACCAATTATTTCTTAACTTACAAATTTGTCAAAAATGGCGGATATTACACTATAACAATAATATTTTTTCCGCTACTAACTTTAATATTAGCCATTTTTGACCGATTTTTAACTAGGGAACTTGTTCTTCTTTTCCTCTTGTCAAAAGATTCAATTATTTAGCTTCTTTATTAAAGTCAATAATATAGTCTTGGCACATAAGATCAACACAAATTAGCAGCTCCAAATGTATTTTACAGGACAAAAAGCGAACAATCTTGCAAGAATTTAAAGCAAAGGTAGTTTGATTCAAATAATTAATAGATATAGATTGATAGATATAGATCGTATAGAAAATATATGATTCATATTTAAAAATTACAGAAATATTTTGTAGATATGTTAGTAGTGACAAACTTTATCTATTAACCATAGTTTTGAGAACTATTAATACCGTCGCTTCTTAAATCGATAGTAAGGGATACAGATAGTAATAGTACTTTTCGAACATGTTCAGTCTGTAATTACAGCTTTGCCTGCTTCGGTATAGTATGAAATAGCCAGTTTTATCTTAATAGTGTATTTTTTATGTGAGTGACACACAAACTAAAGGGAAACCCTATAACACTCGACGAGCGGTATGTATGTGCGAAGATGTTGACTGGCAAGGTTCTTTAATAGCTAAAAGTTGTAACTAGGAAGATGTCCTGGGAGTGAGTTCCACAGTGATGCAGTGCCTCAGAAAAAGGAGTTCTTATAAAGCGATATTCTAGAGTTGTACGACGAACGGATGTGCTCTTGCCGTCTGTCGTGATGATAATTCTCAGTCCCTGGTAAAGGTTTTTCGGTTCTTAATTGGGAGACAAGAGTACTGGCATCTCCAGAACTGTAAACTTAATTGTTGGTTTCGGTCAGCAGGTCATTAATATAGATGAGGAACACGGTTGGTATTGCGCCCTGAGGCACGCCCGCATTAACGATGAATGTGCCTGAGATATGTCTATACTGCAACGTGCAGAGATGGGTTTTTAAGGAAACTGGCATGCCAGCTGCAGAGAGACGCTGGCAATCCGAAAGAATCAAATCATCGTCTATTGTCTGAAATAACTATTATAAGATGATAACGACAACATCATAGATATACTATAAAAAGCAATGATCGCATACTAAATTATTCTAAATTTTATAAATTTAATTCGGTAACATATTTTGTCAGAAAAACAAAAACAATTGATTAAAAAATTTAAAAAAGTCACATGTAAGTTATAGAAAGAAAAACTATTAAAACAATTCTGTACAAGACAATAATATTAGTTGAGAGAGTAACAACACTCAATGAGAGATCAGCATAAAAAGTTTCTTTCTAGAATATACAAAAAAAAAATATTATAAAAAAATACACCATCTATTCACATCCGTCGTATAGAAAGCAGTGGAAAACAAATACATCCCATTTCTAGAACTAAAACCTGTCAATGTAGAACATAGTTTAATTTCATTTGGCAATAAATTAAAAAGTTTTCCTTAGATCAGAAAAACCTTAATTAGCGACGAGATTTATCTCCGCAGACAAGAACAGATTACAACGATTAATTAAGTTCTGGAGAAAGATCGAATTTGAGGCGACAGGAATTTGGTCCAGCAGAATGCAGCAAAAATCCAAGCTGCCAGGTTTACCAAGAAAGCTAAGACAGCGCCGGGGGATCATGCACCGTTATGGCAGAATTGACCATTCTTTCATCCTCTGTATACACTCCAGCACCTGCTCTTGGCTCTTGCTCTATAGCACAAATGTAACCTTGCTTAGAATATTTCCCGCACATCTGGGGTGCCGCAAAGTACACTCTAAAGCTGCTAGATTCCATTCAGAAGAGAGCTGTACGTCTCGTAGGCGACCCGGAGATGACCCGGGATCTGGATAGTCTGGAACACCGCAGACATGTGGCCGAGACCTCTTTGTTCTACAGATATTTTCGCGGTATATATTCCCAGCATTTGTCCCACATCATCCCGCCCCCAGCAACGCCCGTCAGACAGTCACGACAGACGGTAAGAGCGCACCCGTTCGTCGTACAACTGGAAACACTTAGAATGCTTTACAAGTACTCCTTGGCCTGGCGCACTACATCACCGTGGAACTCATTCTCAGGACATGTACTTCCCCTCTTGCGTCTAGAGGGACCGTTCAGTATTCCATCATTAGAACAATCATTCCAACCCGGTGTTGTGCATGCGTGTTCCGCGTATTTTGAGGTTAGATATCGAATATATTCGCGGAAACTCATGCAAGCTGGTGTATATCCTCTATAATACGGTTTTAACCCAAATTTTGTTATCAGTAAACTAATATTTCACTTCACGCATGAATCTCCGCTCGCTTCGCTCGCTATACGGTGGCTCAGCGAACAGGATTTATCTAAAACTAACCCAAGGTTTATTCAAAACTAACTCAATGCATACCCAAAATCAGGAAAAAACATAAGAAAATGCATTACTACAATCCAGTCTTACATCTTTTCCAACAACAATTCATACAAACAATTATTACAGGTAGTATTTGCACTTAAATCTAATCGGGGAACAGCAGTAAGGTATTCAATCAGAACACCGGGTTAGTTCGGAATACCGAGTTTGAATGATTGTTCGAATGATGGAATGTTGAACGGTCTCCCTAGACGCAAATGTGTTTCCCCCTAATTACAACCTGTATCAGCTATTCAAGAACCGTGTCAATCGACATCTTCACTCACCGCTCCTCAAGAGCCATAGGGTCTAGGATCTCCGTTGAAAAAAAAACAGTAAAAATACATAATAATGCCTAATTATCAAGTAATATATTCTTACGACCACAAGTATAGTATTTATGGCGGTCTTCCGCTAGCCTAAGTATATGTTTGTGTTTTTGTATATAATTATTATAATTAAAACTGTTTAGCCTATTAATAAAGCAATTTTAAACCACATTATAATAAACGTTGTATTGTGTGAAACCGCAATTTCAAAACGAAATTTCCCTCGCGAAATGCTAATACACAAAACGGTAATAATTATGATATTAATGTTTCAGCATAATGCTCGCTGGCACTGAAGTTTTAATATTCTTAATTAAAAACGGAGAAATCATAATGTGGCTGTTTAAACTTTAAAAGCCATTATTGAACATAATAGACAGCAATTTAATATACCCGGAGCCGTCTGAACATTTTTTGTCAGATATATCAAACACATTTTGGCTGTGATTAGAATCACCTGATCAGAATATTTAATGGCCTTTTGTAAATTATTCATTTAAACTATGTTATTTTATCTGCGCGCAGAAATGCAAATTTGTTTTTTCTCTTCAGAGCTACTCTCTGTTTGAAGGGCTGTAAAAACACTCGAAAAGGAAAAAGAGGCTTGGCAGATATTTTTATACTACCTGTCTGACATATTTAAGGAGCGCTCTATGTTTTTTTGAATCATTATCGGTAATAAAAATATTATGTTATTTGTTCTAAAGTTTATTTTTAAATGCCGACACAATCAGATCAAAGGGCCAAGCCGCCGCAATTTCCCGACACGTTCGCTGAGCTTTTGATGTGAATCTCCGCCTGGTTTATCAGTAAACTAAAAACAGATTTATAATAATATAGTTATTTTTAATACATTGAAAACCCAATTTATATTTTAGGTATTTTAAAAAAATTGGTATAATTTTCGACAAAGTTACACAACGAATGAATGTTAGGGTATTACAATGAATATTTCCCTCATGTATAAAAAATCCCATTAGAGGAGTGCAATTCTCGGAAAATTACAGCGAATATTTCCCTCATGTATAAAAAATCCCATTAGAGGAGTGCAATTCTCGGAAAATTACAACGGTAATTGCACTGTAGAAACCGAAAGAGCACAGCGATAATTGCATCGTACGTATCTATGGTAATTCCATTGAAAATTTGACAGCGACAATTTATAAATAACGTCAAAGTCTAGTGAATATATAGGTATTATTAAAAATGTCTCGTTTCGGATTTAAAAAAAAATCGTTTTTTTTGCATCTCTGTACTTTGTTTACAGTTACATGTACGTTTTTGTATTAAAAAAAGAATAAAAATGTATTTTTTTAAAACCATGTCCTAATTCGGGAAATATTCCCCCGAATTACACTCGTGCATCAAAATAACCAGAAAATTTTGCATTCGAGCGTGTTGTCTTAGAAAAACTGCATTCGGTCATTTTCATATTTTGCAAAAAGAGCCCTCCACCTTCGGTGTCGGGCTCTTTCTCCAAAATATGAAAATGAACTCATGCAGTTTTTAGACAACACGCTGTCATGCAAAATTATCGGTAATTTTGGTGCACTTGTGCAATTACTTCCGATAATTACACTGGAGAAACCGAAAGAGCACAGCGATAATTGCATCGTACGTATCTATGGAAATTCCATTGTAAGCTTGACAGCGACAATTTATAAATAACGTCAAAGTCAAGTGAAAATATATTATTAAAAATGTCTCGTTTCGGATTAAAAATATCGTATTTTTGCGTCTCTGTACTTGGTTTACAGTTACATGTACGTTTTTGTATTAAAAAAAAATTAAAAAGATATTTTTTTAAACCATGTCCTTATTCGGGAAATATTTCACCGAATTACACTCGTGCATCAAAATAACCAGATAATTGTGCATTCGAGCGTGTTGTCTTAGAAAAACTGCATTCGGTCATTTTCATATTTTGGAAAAAGAGCGCTCCACCTTCGGTGTAGGGCTCTTTCTCCAAAATATGAAAATGAACTCATGCAGTTTTGAGACAACACGCTGTCATGCAAAATTATCGGCAATTTTGATGCACTTGTGCAATTACTTCCGAATATTTCCCTCATGTATAAAAAATCCCATTAGAGGAGTGCAGTTCTCGGAAAATTACAGCGATAATTGCACTGTAGAAACCTAAAGAGCACAGCGATAATTGCATCGTACGTATCTATGGTAATTCCATTGTAAAATTACGATGACAGCGACAATTTACAAATAACGTCAAAGTCAAGTGAATATATATTATTAAAAATGCCTCGTTTCGGATTAAAAAAATCGTATTTTTGCGTCTCTTTACTTTGTTTACAGTTACATGTACGTTTTTGTATTAAAAAAAAGAATAAAAATGTATTTTTTTAAACCATGTTCTTATTCGGGAAATATTCCTCCGAATTACACTCGTGCATCAAAATAACCAGATTATTTTGCATTCGAGCGTGTTGTCTTAGAAAAACTGCATTCGGTCATTTTCATATTTTGGAAAAAGAGCCCTCCACCTTCGGTGTCGAGCTCTTTCTCCAAAATATGAAAATTAACTCATGCAGTTTTTAGACAACACGCTGTCATGCAAAATTATCGGTAATTTTGATGCACTTGTGCAATTACTTACAATAACGTTTCTGTTTATTTTCATTACGTATTATTGACACCGCGAGGGTATTGATCAACAGAGGCGGAGAGGTAATCGCTCCCCATACACTTCCACCACTCCACCACTGGGCAGTACCCGATAATTAAGTCCCGTGTATTACCGGATAGTTAGGCACGAATATTAAATATCAATTAGGTAGAAAAAGTAAGTATCCACTCGACACTCAGGCAATATAAACATAATATAAGGCGATAAAAAATTATATAAGAGCAATGTCGGCGGTATGAAAGAAACGATTTAAAAAATACTTTTTGAAAAGAGATAGATATATACTAAAGTGTAAAAAAAGGTTATGGCGTGAATTTTCCATGCTTAAGCTGGATTTATAGATTGACATAACATAAGCATAAGAAGTAAAACATTCATAATTAAGTTAGGCAATCGACATAATATAAGACACAACATAAGCTTGACATAAGAAGTTGACCAATGTTCAACTTCTTATGCTATGTGCTTATGTTCGACCAATGAAAACACAGAATTTTAATTGTATTTACCTTTTGAGAGAATAACATATGCGATGTTCAATAAAGTTTGGTATTTTGGCTTTTTGAATGCTTGTTCTTTTTGAAAATGGTAAGCATTTATAAATTAATAAGACTCTATAATATACTTCTTTAAAGAATTTAAAACAAAATAATTATGAAATTTTAAGGTTAGTATTTGCTATTTACGGCTCAGGCGCAACATAACATAAGCCTATTTATAAACCGACCATTTCTTGTAATGTGCTTATGTAATGATATGTCTATGCTATGCTTATGTTATGTTAATCTACAAATCCAGCTTTAAACTACAAGTCTCAAATGGTAATATTCGTACATTTATATATCCGAATTAATAAGAAAAACACAGACATAAGCGAGAGAAATCCTATATTTCTTCAAGAGAAATAAATGGACGACTTTCTAAAGCTCCTGACAGTACGGGATAAAGATAATTTGGTGGAGATGATAATTAAGCGGATGCAACAGATGTTCGGGTGACAATTATTAAGCGAAGCTATACAAATCGGGTGAAAGGCAATTCGACGACGATATAAGATTTATTCAGCACTTGCATGTAAAGGCGCCATAATTACTATTATTTTAAATGCTTAACGTGGTATTATAAATTATTAGCGCGTTGAAAGAAAAATGTGTCAGTGAATATGGGGCTGAGAAATATGCCAAAACGATAAAAAACAATTTTATGAAGTGAATATTTCTTCTTCTTCACTTTCTCTAGCGAACTGGAAAATGGTCAACGTTTCACTAAGATGAATTTAGCATTATAAATAAAATTACACTAGAAAAAAATATATTTGAAATTAAACAAAATTTAATATAAACAGAACAGTGAGCATTACAATAATTAAAAAGAGGTAACTCGATTAAAGTTCTTCCAGCTGATAAAGGTAATTCAACCCTAGTAATGTATTTATATACTTGCAATCAAAAGGTAATGTCTCTTTTAAATGACGGTAATTACTCAATACTAAATAAACACCAACAAAGACAGATTCTGATATAGAATATGTTAAAAAATAAAAGGATCTGTTCAACGATTTAAAAGGATTCAAACTAATACTATGCAATAGCAAAATATCTCATTTTTATGGAGTACCGAAAATACACAAACATAATATAGCTCTGCGACAAATAGTAAGCTGTATAAATTCATCAACATACTCCATAGCTAAATATCTACTCACCATTTTTAATCCACTTGCAAAGAACACAAGTTCTTTTATAAGAAATCTCCAATATTTTTTATAAAAACTATCAAAAATTAAGTTAAATCCTAACGACATCCCCGGTGAGCTCTGATGTTGTTAGTCTTTTTACAGACGTGCCGATTGATAAAACTGAATATTCTAAGAAATAAATTAGAAAATGATACTAACTTTGGTAAACACACAAAACCTAATATTGACAATATACTACACTCAGATGCACAAAAACGCAACGGAGAAATTTTTCGTCAAATTTTAAGTATTAGAGTATTTTAATTTTTAGCACTATTTTTATGATTTTGTTAGCAAACTGTATATAAATATATGAATTTTAATTGGCATACTCGGTCTTTTGATACCATTTTGTATTTGATTTATTATCCGGGGTTATTCGAAGGGTGGCTTCTTTACCCTAACTTTGAAACACCCTGTGGAATAATTTCGTGAGCCAATTTTCATAAAACCTTGTTTTTTTGGTTACAACTGTGTTTCCTGAGCATTTTGTTTTTTGTTTCTTATCAAAATGCGTCTTGGCTCATTTTTAAGAGCGAAATGAATTTCTCACTCACAATTTACCACTATTTCAATAATTATCATTACTTTTAGGTGTAATTTTGTAGAACGACGAGGTGGGTCTGGTGACTGTTATCGTAATGTTATATTGACACTTACATTTTGTTTACTTACGATTGATCATGGTTCTTACTGTCGAAGATTGTGCGAACACCGTTGCTCTCGTTCAAGATGGGCGAAATTATTAGATGGGAAATTATTCTGGTAGGAAGCGCAAAATTACCGCTTTGGACGATCGATATATTAGAGTCAATGCTTTAAGGGATCGTCACTTAACAGCGGTGCAAACAAAAAATCGGCTTCAAGAAGTTCGAGGCAACAATATGAGTATATTTACAAACGGTAGGTCTTTTTGCAGGTTTAGGACATATGAATGAAAACCCCTTTTTTGAAAAAGTTGCCGACGTTTCGACGTATATTTAGAGTCTTTTTCAAGGCTATTTTCCTTTAAGGGAAATAGCCTTGAAAAAGACGACCGTTTGCTATATCTAAGGACGCTAATCTTACCACACTAAGTATATTTACAGTTCGTCGAAGATTGCATGAGTTTCAGACCAGGGCCCAGGGGCCCAAATTACATCCACGTCACAGAGTGGTTAAACTGCAATTTTCCAGGAAACATTTACATTGGAATTTGAGGCAATGGAGCAATGTTCTTTTTACGCATGAGTCGAGATACTGTTTGAACTCATCAGATGTGAGAGAACAAGTATGGCGTCGAACTGGAGAGAGATACGCTGAGTGCACTTTCAGCCTCCGCGTTAGCCATGGAGGGGGTTCGGTGATGGTGTGGGCAGAAATATCCCGAGAGGTCCACACTGAATTGGTGTTTATTGATGGTTCGTTGACTGCACACCGATATATTGATGAGATATTAGTGAATCACGTAATACCCTTTTCTCAATATATCGGCGATGCATTTATTCTAATGCAAGATAATGCGTGGCCACATTCTGCAATGTGTGTCACGCAATACTTAGAAGAAGTTGGTATCAACAAAATGAACTGGCCAGCGTGTTCGCCAGATCTTAACCCTATAGAACACGTTTGGGACATACTTGGCAGAAAGATTAGAGGTCGCGCAGTTGCACCAGCTTCAAAAAAGGAACTTCGCTGGGCTCGTGAAGAAAAATGACAAAACATCCCGCAAGATGATATTTCCAACCTCATTGAAGCATGAACCGACTGCGACGTGTCCAGCCAGTTATAGCAGCCAGTTAATACAAAGTATTAAGTTATTTTTCACAAGTTTTTTGTTGCTGTTTCTTTACTTAGGTATTTAAGTTACAGTTATTTTTTTATGAAATATTATTTGTTCTGTTATTGTTTTGTTAGACAGTTTATTAGAAAATCATCAAAATAGAGCTAAAAATAAAAAAAACTGTAATACTTTAAATTTGACGAAAATTTTCTCCGTTGCGTTTTTTTGCATCTGAGTGTAGAATTAGTTACTTTTTGCGTAAAACTACATATTTTCAACTACCAACAGAACAATGGTATGGCTATGGGTTCATCACCATTACCTTTATTAAGTAATGTTTTTATTAAAAATTTTTAATTACATTTTGTTGAAAATATCAATAAGTATAAATCTTTAAATTGGCGGCATTATATAGATGACATTTTTTCAATTTATTCCATATAACGAACATTTTCTTAACGATGTGCTAAATCATATTAACGTTAAAGAACCTACAATCCAATTCACTATAGAAAAAGAAATTAATGAACAACTTTAATTTCTTGACATTCTTATCAAAAAGGACTTGAATAGTTTGCGAAACGAAAATATACAGAAAACCTACATACACAATCAGACTTTAAATCAAATTACTCAATAATGTTTAAAAAAGAGGTTGTAAAAAGTCTATATGATCGAATGAAAATGATTTGTAATAATCAAAATTTTAACATAGGAAAAGAAGTTTGAGGCAATGTTAATCTTTAAATCAAATTACCCAATAATGGTTAAAAAAGAGGTTGTAAAAAGTCTATATGATCGAATGAAAATAATTTGTAATAATCAAAATTTTAACATAGAAAAATAATTCTGAGGCAATGTTTTAATTAATAATATCTATCCTATTGATTTAATTCAAAAATATTTTATAGATTTTGAACAACCAAATATTAGACAAAATCAAAATAGACCTATTACGAATCTCTTTATTTTTTATATTCCTGGTTTATCACATGTACATATTAAAAAACGACATAACATCAGCTGATAGCGAAACTATTTACATAATGCACGCTGAAAAGCGCTTTTCTAAAAGTCCTTTTGTTTTCATGTATGGGAGTGTCTAGCATCGGTCTAGCAGTCTATTTTAGTTGCGATCAAATTTCCATAGATATTTGGCAGTGAGTCGTGGTCGGTCCAAAATATGGGTTTATTCAAAGTGTAGTGATCAATATTAAAATTATTTTGAAGTGAAACTTCTTTAGGTGCGCTGCCCTGACATGGATGATAGTAAGCCGGTGCACGCCATACAAACATTTTATAAAATGTGCGACCCACGCTGTTTTGTTACGTTTTGGTGCGTGTAAAAAATAAATAATAATTAAATACTTTTTGTCATAATGTTTTTTTGTCACCCACCATTAGCCACAAGCCCATAATCATTTGCGGATATCGAACCTGAGGCGAGCGCCACTATATATACTTATTTATACCGTGCTATAACGACCAAAATCGAGCCACATACCAATATGCTATGGAGCATTCAATATAATTCAGTTTAAAGCTTTTCGACAAGCGTGCGGTGCTCGCATACCTAATATACTTTCTCTTTTTTGCAGATTAAGTTTCACATTTGGTGTGTTTTTTTTTGGATGTGTTGAATATTTCTAAAGTGAAATGCGCTGTACCTGGAGAGAAAGCTAGGGAACATCTAACGCGAACGCGGATGCGAACGCTACAGAACGTTGCATACAAAATGTGTAATACAGCGAGGCGGTCAAAAGAAGAGATTAATTCTGTTTTATGCCGAAGAAATTTCACTTCTGGTGTATAGTCCACAAGTACACTAATTTTTTTTAGAGCATAAGCAAAAAAAAACACTAAATATTTTTATAGCCAATAAAATTTCGAAAAAACGCTCGAAACAATCATTCTTGTTTTCTATTTTTACAAACTTTAAAGACGTTTAGTAATATACAGGGGACCTCAAAAAATCTAGGTATACGTCAACTTTACTACTACCGCAATAATTTGTATTCGATATTTCAATTCTTCTTGAAATTCTGAATATTTTGCATGTAACTAAACGGCTTAACTTAAAGCGACATGCTTGCTTTACGCTTTACACTACCTACAAACTAACTTAACTGGTGTTAACTTCCGGTATATCCAGAAGTTCACATTTTCCGGTTTTCAAATACTTCCGATTAAGCCGAAAGTTAATGGCAGACGATAGATTTTGAAAAGATTACAAGGAATGTGGAAACCGGTTCGTTATAAGTTAAGCAGTGCATTTTACAGCTTATCATTGTATGTGCCCGATCTTTTAAACCGCCCAGGATAATAATAAATATTTTTAAAATTTGTGAAAATGGAAAAAAACAGTATTATTTGCAACCACAAACCTTAATGCACATTTTTTATGCAGGATGCTCTAAAACTTTCAGCAACCCCTATTAATCCGTGAGTTAGGCAAGTTACACACACATGTTCATAAAATATTTTCAAATCCTGTCCTGCCTTTACCATAACCGGCGCAGCATCGGTCAACAGGACAATAATTTTATCTATAGAAAATGAATTCGGCAAAAAGAAACGTGTCCTTAAAATATGCATTTCTCTTTCAAAAACACAAAAATATGCAAAAAATACATATGTATGTAAAATTCATAAAATCCGATCTTTACTCGTTAGTCATTTAAAAAAAAATGGTCTATGCAACGTTTCCTAAACTTTTTCTCACGTAACTAGTGTGCGTCATCACTATTTATTGTGTTTAATTTTACTTTACTTGGAGTTTCTTTTAGTCGTGACTGGTACGCTTCTAAATTTAGCCCATATCCTTAAATTTAAATTGTGTGGGCTATTGTTTAAATCTTGATATTAAAAGTAATACCTTCTCTGTTGATTTCCCGGTTAAATTAGTTTAGGCTTAATGCAAATATATGTCCAAAACACTTTATTATCTTGTAAAAATCGATCTCCTTAGTGATTAGTTTAAGTAAGTTATGATTGATGAACATTGAGAAACTAGAAGTGTTCACAAAAGATGAAGTCGGGCAGACCAGGCAACTCAAACCATTTACTTCTTTGCTTTAGTCATACCGAATGACGAATATGTATGTATCCATTACTCTTTATTTTAGCACATATTGGTTATAATTTTATTATTTTTACACAAGAACGATAGATGAGAGCTGGAAATATCATATTATGTATATTCCATCGACTGCACGAGTATATATCAATTTAAGCGCTTCAGTCGAATTAACACAATTGTAAATATACCCGTTTACAAGGTTTTTAAACAGTAGAGGCATATATTGGATAACCACCGGCAAGCACTTTTTCAGCATGACGAACTTCATGTCACAAACATTTGATTTATCGTCTCTCCATTGTGTCCTTTTATTTTCCGCATATACCCTTTATTCTTTTTATTAACAAACACACTTGATACAGCTGAACTGGATGGATTCATATTGCAAAAACAAACTATGTGTTTTTGTTGATTTTATGGATTGTTTTATTACACTAGAAGAAATTAGTATAGGTAGTATATGCCTTTTATACAGAGTGGCCCAAGGATATCTCTGCACCTCCATTTTCAGTGTTTAAAATGATAATATGGAAAAACGCTCCGACACGTCGATTATTGAATTTAGGGGGAGAAGTTCTGATTATATTTTCAAACCTTTACCTTCAGCCATAAAAAGATTTAGTTGAATGGGGTGTCGAATAATTTTTAAGGTATTTTTGTCCTGATTATTACTTCCAAGTTTGAAGCCGCTGCTATTATTCCTGATGACATGGGAGCTTGTCGAAAAAGAGATTTTAAATAATAGTTAAATAACCATTAAAGCTGCAGACTTTTAAATGATGATCTGAAGATGTGAAGTGAGATATCGCTGAATTGTGTCGATGAATATGAGTTTCACACCAAAAATTAGAAAGGACAGGTTCCTTTATTTGTAATTTCTTTTCTTAAATAGGAAAACAAGTCTTCACTTACTTTTACGAAATGCTGGAAACGACCTCTATTTACCTCCACGCACTAGAATACATTTTGTTCAAAACGGTGTTCTTCGTTACATAACAATCCAATAATTCAGGCTGTGTATTGTAAATGTTAAACCCCATAGAGAAAAGATTACATGGTTTCAATCAGGCGACCTTGGTGGCCACAGAGCGATCTTGGAAATATTGTGCAGATTAAATACTCCAATTTCAAATTGAGGAATAAATTCTACTATATACAAATGGTTTCCGTCATACGATTTAATAGAAAAT
The DNA here is from genome assembly GCA_016904865.1 of Pissodes strobi. Lineage (NCBI taxonomy): Eukaryota > Metazoa > Arthropoda > Insecta > Coleoptera > Curculionidae > Pissodes > Pissodes strobi. The sequence continues at coordinate 628,056 of MU181922.1, read as the reverse complement.
TTAACGCGAAATCACAACACTAATAATAAGAGCCCCATAGAATTAGTCAATACACCAGCATGTTTGGATTTAAAAAAAAAACCACTAGTGTCTTACGTGCCATGTAAGGGAACAAATGATATTCTTGCATCGAGCATGTATTTTAATGATGTCATCACATGAATGAATCACACCCTGCTTACCATTATTGATCTTAATATAATATAAGCATTTCAAAATCTGAGATTGACAGATCTTAATACTAATAGAATGGTCCATTTCGCATCGTGAACAGCAATCATCATTCGAGCAATTAGTTGCAGAGTTATTAAATTCGTTACACTTAAAACATCGACTCTCTTGAATTCAATCATAAACAATACAAGGGTCAAAACCCACGAAAACAGTGCCCACCCGCATAAGCCGATCTTAACTGTCATGACCAGCTTGGTACCGGTCGCGTATTTAGGAAGCATCCGCGTTACGCCTCTTTCAGACGATACGGTTTTAACTAATTGTCACAAGGTTTTAATGCACCACGCACGTTCAAAACCAATAAAACCGAAGCGGCTAAAATCCGTATCGTCTGAAAGAGGCCTTAGAGAACCCCAGTTAAATAACGCCGCCTGATTGGCTAACCCCGCCCGTTTTTTCACTCCACGAATTTGTATAAGACTTTTCGAGAAAACCAGGAATGTCAAGGCCTGGCTCAGGTGATATGGTTCTCCCGTTTAAAATACGGGACAATCAGTTCGACGCCCAGGCCTTTGCAAGATTTTTTTTCATTAGTTACTTCTTTAGAATGCCCTAGGTTAGTTCTTGTTGGTTGCGCCCCGCAGCGAACGGAGGGCATTGCATAAATACAAATGTGTGAAGTGTAAAAGCGTAAATGACACTGACGGGCGGGGCTACTGTAACACACGTGCTTATCTGGCCAATCAGGCAGCGTTATTTAACGGGGGTTCTGTAACGCGGAGGCTTCCTAAATACGGGTACCGGTCTGCATGTTTCCTCGTCGTGGTCTGTCTTTTTTAAACTTAAGAATATTGTTTTTGTGCCCTAATTTTAATATAATTGATTGATTTCCTTGATACGTATAAAGGAATGCCTAGTAGCAAAGAAAATTATACTACGCCATACTTTTCTTTGCAGTTTTAAGATTTGATGAATTTATTTTACGAGATTTTAGATTCAGTTATAAGTGAATAGAAGAGATTATGGCGCATTTGAATTCCAAGTGGCTGCGTGACTCAAACTAATTTTAGAATTAATTTATAGTTAAACTATTCCTAGAATTTTTTCCCTCCAGTCTTTATTGCAAAAATAGCCGAGCAAGCTATAATGTAACGACGATATGCGAAATTTTGCAATAATACGGCATTTTCTCCATTAACCTAATTCGACAACAAAATCAAAATCAAAAGTGTCGATAAATGATCTCGGCCCTTGGTGGTTTCAAGTTGATTGCAACTTCGCTCAGCGAAATTATATAAAATGATTTAGTGAGAAGAAATACAAGAATGAAAAACGTGATAAGGGTTCGTATTTTGCGTCCCTGGTTTTGACTTGAGGTTTGACACGGATAATTTGGCGAGAAATAAAGTTCGATACGAGAACGTTTTTTCGCTTACGTAATTGTTTGCGGCTTGCCGATAGAGCGCTGGCACAGTTTCACGCAAATCGAATGGTGTTATCTTAAGTGATTGGTTTCGTGTGTGCATTTTGAAATTCATGTATTTTTGTTATTAAGCAGTAATCCGACCACGCTTTGTTATTTCGAAAAGTTCGTGCATGTTGTATCAAAATAGACAGGGTGCGTCTCCACAAGATACAAATAAAGGGAGTTAAAAACATTATGACGGTATCGCAGTAGACTTTTATCGCTTGTACTTATTGTTAGAGCATTTTACTGATAATTATAAGGTTGCTGGTTCGAATAGAGTAAGAGGTATTTTTTTAAATTTCAATATGCTTGAATGCCGTAACGTCCTTCCTTGTTAAAAAATATAGAATTGTTTCAGATAAATGCTTTGTCCCTTATAATTTCTAAACTGCTTGAAATATTGCATATCAAACTAGTTATTTCGTTTTATATAAACAGTTCAATAGGAAGTGCAATCTAAGCATCTCATGCAGGGAACAATGGCTAGAAAGTTGAAGTATTTTTTTCCAAGTCATGTATATAAATAGTAAAACCATAATTCAAGAATGACGAATATTAACCATGTGGGTAGATCCACTACGGTCTTCGAAGCGGTAACGTACAGAGAGCCAATCAAAAGGAGTATAAGGTAAAAATCAGTTTTAACTGGAAATCTAGCCCTGAAGCGGATCGTCACGCTGAATGAAACAGCGTTAGTTTGGAACTTTTGCCCTAACCATATAGACATAAAGAGCCAGGTGATGTTACACGTCAAAGAAAACTCAGAGAAAGTACTTAAGCTAAACTTGACTCTATCTAGGTACATAAGATTCTTAATGCAATCCATCATTTTTTTCTACAATCATTTCACCCAAGTATGTACTTTAAACTGATAAAGCGTATTAAAGACACTCCCTGACCATCAGAACACCAATCATACCACCGCCTTTTTAATCCATATTATTTACATCGTTTGCATTAATACATTCCGTACATGCATATGGCACCTCGGTGTTGTTATTGGTCAAACCATTCAAAATTTGAACTTCTATCCAATCAACGCGCGGGTGTAATAATAGTGTACGGAATGTAATTCGGTGCAAAATTCAGGTACGGAATGTAATATAGTTATTTGTGTATTTAGAGCGCAAAGTAACGGATTGCCGCTTGAGAAAGAATGTTACTGCGCGACGCGTAGCGGAGCGCAGTAATCTTTCGAAAACGGCAATCTTACTTTGCGCTCGAAAAACACACAGAACTTTTTCTACAGCCGCATTTTTTAAAATTAAATGCACATTTTTCTCTATATTTATTCTGAAATTTGCGAATGACTGTCAGTTTTGACATATTATGTTCGGGCTTCGGGCATATTTAGAACAGGATTGCCAGCAACAAACTGTAACAAACGCACGACTGTCATTTATTTATCTTCGGTTTCCATGACCATTCAGCACACTAGACGGAAAAAGCGAGAATTTCCTTTTCCATGTTCGCGCTAGAGCGCAAAATAAGGATCCACGGCATTAGTTGATTTTGCGATTTCATTTGAATTTAGTATTTAGTTATTTTGCGCGCGGCTGTAGAAAAAATACTTTTGCAGTATTTTCCGAAGACTTCAAAGAGTATGGTAGAAGTTCTGAAAGGATGAGAGGTGTCTTTTAAAGACAAGCGTCTTCAAACAGCGGTTTCTAGTTAGTACTGTTAACTTCACGCATGGCCCATGGTGTATTTAAAGTAAAGATAATTACTAAATGATTACTAACATTTATAGCTTAAAACTTCCAAAGATTAATACCAAATCATTAATACCGAGGGCCCATTAATACCGAATATGTACAGAATCTTTAAGCACCACCATACAGATTTTTGACTTTTCCTGTACTTTTATAAAAAAAAAAACTGAAATAGCCATTTTATGTAATTTTCTCCCGCGAATTCGGATATGTTCAGCAAAAAACAATTGAACATCAAATAAAAGTGCTAGGGGTCTCTTTGATATTTTTTTAAACTCTAGAAAAATCTAACACATTTTCACATTTTGTGTATAATATCCTATACCTATCTTTAGCTGTTTACTAAATATTGAAGTCGGGCATTTTGACACTTTGACGCGCTCTAAAATCTAAACCGCACAAGATCAAAGAAAAGGGTTTGCACATTCCTATCTTAAGTTTTGACAAACTATCGAATGCCAGTATCTTCAAATTTAACCCGCGGATAAAATTAACCGGAACTTTTAAGCCTCTGGTTAAATTCAAAGTTACTATCATTCGATAGCTTATGAAAACCCAAAATAGGAATGTGCAAAACGTTTTCTTTGATCTCGTGCGGTTTAAATCTTAGAGCCTGTCAAAGTGTCAAAATGCCCGACTTTCAACTCTCAATAATTGGTAAACAGCTAAAGATAGGTATATGATATTATACTCAAAATGTGTTTAGATTTTTCTAGAGAGTCCAAAAATGTAATAATATACAGGGTGTTCCATTTAAAGAAATATCAAAGTGACCCGTAGCACTTTTATTCGATGTTCAATTGTTTTTTGCTAAACATATCCGAATTCGCGGGAGAAAATTTCACAAGATGGCTATTTAATTTTTTTTTATAAAAGTTCAGGAAAAGTAAAAAATCGCCTTGTCTAGTCCTCGTTGGATAGCCTCATGTAATAACACGAAGCGAACTGAATTTAAAATGAATATTCGCTTCAAAATCCACGACAAATTCGTCCGAAGCTACGGCTATCGCCGTAAAAAGACCGGTAATTTCGGATTTCTATACAATTTTGCCATTTAAAATCGTTTTAAACGGATTTTAGACGGTAAAACATCATATTTTAAATGAAACGAACTGTCAAAAGTATTATTCAGATGCCCCGACGTTTAAAACAATATTAAGCCATGGCCCTCTTCTAAAATTTTCACTTGACTTTCCCAAATCAAAGGATGCCGCCGCAAGATGAGTAACTGGTTATTGAATAAGCTGTGCCAGTAGCGTAGACATCTTACTTAACATTATCCTAAGTAATTCCAATGGTGTGCTAGATTCTATTAGAGTTTATGAATGTAAGAATAGTATATTGTTTTATATGAAGGAAAAGTGATACTTTTCATGGCGCGCTTGTGTTTAACAGCCGAACGGAGTGAGGCTGGTAATAGAGAGCAAGCCATGAAAAGTAACTTTTCCTCCAAATAAAATATGCTGTTTTTTCTTCAAAATGTCGACAAATTAATACAAAAACATATCTTTTTAAAAGTAATAATATCTAATTATTATTAAAGATAAGTGGGTTCGCAAGGCGGCTTAGACCGGTGTCGGTATTTTGCTCTTATTTACTTACTTTTAACCCTGATGTTGACTCATTTATGTATATTTGAGAATCATTTATTACAACACATTTAGTGGCAGCTTCCATTGGGGTGAACAACGATATAATAACTCCCGTAATTTTTCTTGTCTCTCCATCAATCTAGAAATCTCTTTTGGACATTTTTCAAACGAGCTAACCTCGAATAAACAATAACAAATGATTGAGAATGTTTTTTGTATATATATCACTCTCGTCACGCATTCTCGGTGTCACATACATACACATTTGATTTATTGTTTTTGCCTGTTCCTTTTAGGTTTCGTTATTCGCGCAGTTTTTATGAAGTCCGATAAAAACTCAAGAAATGTTTTTAATACCAATTATTAATAATTGTATTTTTTGTAGTGGGCTTTATTTAATAAATTTCCGATAGCATAAGTTTAACAGGAAGATGATTTATATTTTCCACGACATGTTTGGATAGTTGAGTGTGCTAGCTATTATTTGGGATAGAATGGTGATGTACCAACGAGCGATCAAGTTATTCCAGGACTGCGTTCACACGTTATATGTCGCTTAATCTACATACTCTCTCTAAGCGGCTTTAATAGGAAAACAGTGGCAAAACATGGAGATTAAAACTACTTAAAGTTATGATATACACATTTAATTGTTGTTTAATAACATAACTAGTCAGATATCTTTAAAAAGGTTACGCATTCAAAAAGTGCTTTTTGGCTTGCATATTTACTAATATTAGGCAAAGACGTAGTAAAAAAATTTAAGTCCCTACTTGCATTTTTTACAAACAGTAAAATCTGTATTAGCTCATTTTATTACTCAACTCAACAAACTGAAATTTTTTTCTTGCCAGAAAAGGAAGAACTGATTTTCGATATTTTTGATGTGCTGATTCTAAAAATACCTGCTTATTTTTCGTGAGAGCTCTAGTTTTCGAAATACGGGCTACTTGATCTTAGTTTTGCATAAACAGCAAAAACGGTGTGTACTTAAGATCACACGACAGAAGTGAAAACTTCAACGAGATTATTGTTACAAGTATTTTGTGTGTTCTATATTCACAAAGTAATACTGTTTACAATATATACGATGATACTTTTGTATCATTTACTGAGGAAAATTTGCGGTGATTGATCTTCTTCTTTTGTATTATACTCTAGTAGATTTATGGTAGCCGAAATATGAGATAAATGCTGTCAATTGAAATCTATTTGTTAAATATCTAAATAAAATTCCGTCATTCGTCGTTCCATATTTTTTTGTGCCGAGCGAGCACAGTAACGACGCGTTGGGTAAAAAATCACCAATTCCGCATCGGCATTTCCAGTCGTATCGATTCGATTTTTTGATGTGCTATACTCGTAGCCCCTCTCTTTAATGCTCGAAAGTATGTATACTCGATGTTATTCGAATTTCCAGTAATAAAATATTATGTCGTCACGTGTCGACCAAAAGTCAAAATGGTGAAACGTTTAAAGTCAGGTAGCTCACCCCGTATAAATGGCAAAGTGCCCTCTTATATGGTTTTTCCGTAAAGTAGCGACAAGTGATCAGCTTTTCTATAAAAGGTTATTTTTCCAGAACGAAATTCAAAGTGTATTTTTCCGCCTATAAATCGATGTTTTTACAAAAATGTACGAAGAAACCTGTATTATATCCTTAAGAAATATTCATCAGATCATCCAATCTGCCAAGACTTCCAGAAGACTGTACAGGATCATCAGTGGCTGATGTTAGTGATTTTGGAGCTGGTTCATCAAGTCAACTGAATGAGATAATTAGAGACCTGACCTTCTTAATGAAGTTTTCCTAATTACTTCCTTGAGGTTTAGAAACTTCGGTCAAAATACACTATAACACGGCTTTATTGTGGAACTGAAACATATTTTTTACCGTCGACACGCGTTTCGCTAACCATGGCATCATCAGAAGTTTTAACCATCTACTGATGATTAGTCAAACACGCGTCGAGGCAAAAATTATGTTTCAGTATGGATAAAACTATGTTGTAGGACTTGTTTCCAAATTAAGTGAACCACTTTATCCAAGAAATAATATTATATTTACCTAATTGAAAAAAGTATCAGAATCTACTGCGCCTTTTTCCAACTTAACTGATAGTTATTCTGCAGCGATATAAGAAAATTTAAAAAAGAATGGGTTTACCAGGATACTCACCAAACGGATTACGCCTTTTTTCCGATAATCCAAAACGTAGTTTCCTTTTACACAACAGTTACAAATTTAACTCATTCCACCAGCATAAAGGAAGAGTCAATTGTGTCGATCTAAAAAATGGTAAAAGTCCTCCTCGGACAACAAAAAAGGGATAATATCTTTGTTTTTATGTTTTTGGGACAACATAGCTAAGGATCAGCACTGGATTAACAGAAATTGGCCTTTAGGAAACATCGATTGAAGGCAGGAAAATTAATAGAAAATATGTTTCCAACTTTAGTGTTCTCGGCTGTAATATTTGAGCATAAAAGTTCACTACTTCCACAACCACCTAGATTGGTCTCTATGAAACCTAGGACATCTGATATAAAAATAGGTTGGGTTGTTATTAGGGATGTTTAGTTTAATTTCATTTAATTTTTATTTTGCACTCAGCCTGCGTTCGGTTTCTAAGGTAAAAAAGAGCAAAAAAAATGGTCACAAATGTAATGTAAAACAAAAACCTCTTGGCCATTTTAATTGACCGAAATGAGCCTGCCGATGCCGTTCCGCTTTTACTTGTATGATTACTTCCGTTAGGTGTCTTTCTGAGCTCATCATAAAAAATTTAAAAACAATAAAGAGTGCAAATATTGATATAAATATGACAAAAATTAACCATCTTCGCTTCAATCAATTCGAGGATTTAGTTCATTCTCTTGATTGGCTGTTATTGTAGTTTTTACTACAGCTTGTAACTTTCAGTTTCGTAATTTTCTTTTTTTTATTTCATCCTTTGAGTTATCATCAGGTTCACTATTATCACTAGTAAGATGATAATATCTGTCTCTATCACTGAAATCAAGTGTGTACTATTAATAATATTTTCAAAAATTTTAAATAAAAAATCATTTCAAGAAAATTAATTTTGAGTCATTTCACAATATACTCTCTCTCTAGTCTTGACTTTGAATGTATCCCCAAAGGCCCGGATGATACTTTGTGTTTTAAAGGAAAAAGGCGGCAGATTTTTGACAATATATATTTGTATAATAAACTTGGAAATTAAGTCGGCCTTTTCTTTAAGTATACTTAATATTAGGTTTGTTCTAGCAGCGATTTCAAACGGTTTCAAACCATCCGGAGTTTGCGCATA
>MU181922.1:607988-619396 GCA_016904865.1 Pissodes strobi | reverse complement strand
ATGGTTTGAAACCGTTTGAAATCGCTGCTAGAACAAACCTATTCTTAACTTCTTTATAGCTTCGGGTCATAAAACATAATTTTCCTTAAATCTTGTACGTGCATCGTAAGCCGCTCGACGAGGACATTCTTACTTTTACAAATTAGTCAGGCAATTAAAGACAAATAAAAGAGAAAGGAAAGTTCTTTGCATTTTTAAGGAATGAGGTTACTATGCGTATGAGCAACCTTCTGCCAATGAGCAATATTAAAACACAGTTAATACTGAAACAGGCGGACTCTAGGTATGCAAATTAACAAAGAAAGTTCTTAAATAAATAAATTTGCAGACAAAATTTGAATAAAACGCCCTTTTACATGAAAACCTTCGAGAAGCAGGTAAAAAATCGAGCAGCTGGGAATCGCCACATTTATTTACGTCTCTTTTTAATAATTTTTTTTAATGTGTGGGATCAGAATGTTAATACTTTCTTGTTGCTCCCACACATCAAATGGGGACTTTTTCATATAAAAAATGCCGGAGCAAGAAGCAGGAAGGAGTCCTAAAGTTCCACTCGTTTTGGCTAGAGGCTTCTTCGACCCCACTCGCCAAAGCTTGACACTGACTTTCCCTTAAATTTCCACATATTCTGACATCCACTCGCTTCAGCTATAAACGAGTTCCTCATACAACTTATATAGTTTCTTAATTATCCGAGAAAATGAGCATATCAGTAATTTTCCTGAGGCAAATATAATTAAGAGCAAATCCTAAAACCCCAGCCACAGGTGCAACTCGCAGGGAGTCGAGACGGCTTCCTTACAAATTGTTAAATTCTTTATATTCACTCAATTTCTTTACGATTTAATCGCTAGACATCATTTTCAGGGTGGGTCGAACTTTCGAATCTTTAATCACATTAAAGCACTAATATGATCCGATTCTTGTAAATTGCGCGATTTTAATTAGCTTTTGGACTGGGAGGTGACTGTGGCCAAACATGTTCAAGTAAACTTTAACCCTCTTATCTCCTAATAACAATCGAATAATAAGTTGGGCTAATGGTGGTAAGATTCTTAAAGAATGAAGAACACAACGAAGGATACAAACCTTGTGACGTAGGGTATCTTAAAATTTATATGTATTATATACGTCGTGGTCAGATCTTAGCCGCTACATTTTCAACTTGTTACAAATTGTCTTTAGTATGTGCATGTATACGAGGTAGTATGCATATGTTTCCCGAATGAGTCATGTGAATGTATTGAGCGTAGAGCACAGTGTAAGGGCACATACTTTGGGTGTATTTTTTAATTAAACCGTCACGGTTCAGTTCTTGGTGTGACGGCTTGCTTGATTGAAATGTCGTAACTTAATTCTGGTAAATAAATGTTTCGTTCTTATATACATTTTTACTATAAAATATAAATTAAATTAATTTTGTGTTCATTTTTAGCATATGTTAACAGTTCTGCTATGTAAATTCTTACTGCGTTTTCCCTCAACTGTACAAGTAAAGAAAAACAGATGTATAAAAATGGCCATTTGGGTTTTATTGCCAGTATTGACTGGTCACTTAAGAAATTTTAATCATTCAAGATAATCGGTTGACAAATATCTACTTTAGAACCTACTATCAAACAACGTCAATTTAACACGTGACTGTAACAATGGTGTCTTAACCGACACCATTGTGACAGTCACGGCTAAAGAATCTCGCCCTTTAGACATAACGAATGTAACTTGTGCACAGAAGCGCCCTGAATCCCATTGAAAAAAAATAGAGGTGCTTGTGAACCACATAGGAGAAGTAAAACTTCGTACCCGTAAAACAGAATCATCACATTTTAAATATGATTTATATATTATGAGGTGTGATTCGAGAAAATTCATCAAAAAGCAATAAGTATAGTAGTCGATTGTGCCACACGCATTCCTAATGGTGTCACAACAAAAGTTAAACTTATAGCAACACGGTCGCGGTATATCTGCTTCTATACGTTCGATGCCTCGCCCTATTACAAATTTCGTACGCAGCTTTTTAAAATGTTCACGTAGCGCGTCCACGTAACATATTCACCAGCCTACTCTCTAGATCTAGCTCGCCCATATACATATTGGAACATGCAGCTCGAATTTCCCTTCAAAACACTGCAACTACAGCACAGTAGTTACTGTCTTTTTCTGTAGGATCTATTGATTTTTGTTGTTTTGTCTACAGTGGTCAATTACTGCATTTGGAACAAATCACGGCATCCATATTTATAAAACGATTGCTATTATTTTTGTCTATAAACACTGAATTTCTATCAAAACATCAGTTACGATGTTTCTGAAGTGAACTTCTGTGTGCTGCATATTACAATTGCTGAACGTTCTGTAATTCCCTGTACGTCCCGTATTTTTGGTATAAATGTAACTTTCCTGGCGCGACACTTGACGTCGTGTATTTCGGCAATGTACTACAAAAATTACAAAATCAATAAAAAATACTACTCATTTTGTTTTTACTATAAGTATACAATGCAATCTGTAGTTTTGGGTTAGATTAAAACTTTACCAAATTTGCCTTGTTTCATTTGTCCTGGGTAAGTCAACAGAATCCTATTACTTTAGCATTTGTCCCTTAATGTGAAAATGGCAACCAGAGTTACAATATGTATCGGGATCACGCTTTACCTGAAAAGTAAGCTGCGTAAGGTGTTACGCGGACGCTGACGCGTTACAAAACGTTACATGCAAAATATATACTACGGCCAGGCGATCGAAAATACAATGGGAGATATACCCGAAACATGGAGGATGAGTAAATTTACCTGCAAATATATTGTTTAATAGGCGATTTATTACATTTTATGTTTCTATCATCATTTACTACGTGAATAATAACTCTTTCTATTGAAGAAATAGTTGGCAGTGAATATTATACTAAGCAATAAATATTAATAGAGTTTTTTCTTTCCAGTGACCAAGTTTATCCGTATCGGTATCGCGGATAAGAATGACAATCCACCTTACTTCGACAAAGCTCTTTACGAAGCGGAAGTCGATGAAAATGAAGACATCCAGCATACCGTACTTACCGTTACCGCCAAAGATCACGATGAATGTAAGTAAATTTTTTTCATGCTAAAAGTAATACCTCTGGAAACATTGAGAATTTTTCCATGAATCTGTTTTTGTCTTACGCTCCCAAAAATAACTATTTTACGGACTCATTTAAGTCCGTATAATGCTTCTTTTTATCCGATCGGACGAAAAACGACACCTTTCCGATGTGTTTTCTCCCCGCAAAAGTCATGATTCCAGTATATTCTATTCGTTGCTTGGCAACATGCAATAACTGTACAAGAATAGAAAATAACAGTCCGGGAATATAACATTCCCGTCCTAGGCCGGGAATGTAACATTTCTGTCATATTCAAACGCCTTGTTTGTCAGATCTGACGTCTATCAAAAGTAACATTTAGCTGTAGTTTCCGTAGCTACGTAATAAAATTCAAGCTCGCTCGATTCAAAACTTGATATTATGTTGAGTTTAAATTTAAAACACCGTTTTTATTTACAGTAATATTTGGCTCTATTTATATAAGTACGTATTTTAATTAATTTCGATCGGATAAAAAATAGTATGTGCAACTCGTAGGAAAAGCACATTCCTGGACTCCTGTGTTGCTGGCCTCGGCTGCGCCTCGTCCAGCAACTACCACAGTTGTCCAGGAATGTTTTGCTTTTCATCCTAGTTACACAATATACTATTTTCGGCCTAGTCCTTAAAAGTCGTCATGGCAACTTTTACGGACTATTTCATAACATAATTCCTGAATATGTCTAAATGTCAAATTTCGAATGACATGACAAAATTATCAAATAGTTGCTACGATATTAATTTCTATGCTTACTTTTCCAAACATTATGATTTCAAAAATTATGGCAAATTTGCAAATTTAAGCGTTCTGAAGAATTTTAAAAAGCGTATAACAAAATTTTGGGAGCGTATAACAAAAAATGGTGTTTGTCACACGTACCTAAATGAAGTTTTTCAGGACTCATCTGCTATTCCGGACGAGGCGTTCAATGATTCATCCTGAAAAACTCCATTTTAGATACTTGTAACAAAAATAACTATTTTAATACCTTTTGCAGAAGTGTTCATAATAAAAATTTGTGTAATTATATCTGATGGAAAATGCAAGAAAAGTGCATGCATATTTTATATTAGGCTGATTTTTTTAAATAAGCTATTTATCCCGTGGGCCAATTTCTATTTTACGAAAATACCAAATACTAAACTTATTAGTGGCATATATAAATTCCAAGAGTGTAAGAAAAAGCGCTAAACACAGCGTGACATCTGCATAAGCCATAAAACTTTTACTTAGGGCACAAACAAAATAATTTTGAAGAACAAGATATTTATTGAAATGACTTACATGAACTTTATTTCCGAAACCAACAATGCTGGTAGTGCCTATTAATTTAATGTTTAATTCAAATATATAATGTATATAATTCTGGTGAAAACAATTAATATAACTAAGCGGTTCTCCACTCTTAAAGCATTAGTGTTTTGCGTTGCGGCATTGAAAATATCACTCTAGCCGCAACATTTTTCAGTTTGAAATAATATTTGCTTCTTAAATTTGCCGACAACCAACATAACTTCAATATCTCAATCAAAGTCAAAATGTTCTATTTGTTCGACGTCGCGTCGCCGTGAATTTTGTTTAAACTCTGTTCAATACCCGCATTATTTTATGTGATTCAACCAATGATATTTGCAGTTTTCCAAGAGGTTTTGTCGTTTCACTTAAACTATTATAAATATTTTGTGATTAGTTCTAAAAATGTTCTGCATAGTATGCCTGTTTTATTATATATGTATAACGGCATCTTACCGAGTTTCTAATTTAGTCAGCCGGCAACATGGTAATAAGTAGTCTTTCTTTGAAGTGTTTTACTTGAAAGAAGGTTTGGTGACAATACAAATTATGTTGACGTTATTAGGAACTTATTTAAAGGGAGAATATTGCAACCTTACTCCTTTGACAACACGATTATAATCAAGAATTAATTATATGAGATTACCTAACTGTACTTACCTGACGTTATATAAATTTTCACAATTTCTAAGACGCTGCTGTTGTAATAATTAACCACACAACGAATAACGTTAAATGAATCCCATCACGTCTCCATTAGTAACATAACTAGGAGGAGTTGCCTTACGTAGAAAGAAAATATGTCTAGAAGCAAAGGATAGTCTATACAGCTAGTGATCACTTGTTGCCCTCTTCAATTTAGACCAGGTCAAGATTTTGAATTTTTGTGATCTGCGTTTGTTTCACTGTTTCGATTTTCTGGTAATTTATCTTATTACTCTGCCAGGAAATAATATTACGTAAATTAATTTTATAACAACGGAGCAATCATACTACTCTAAATTGTGAAAAAAGTTGATATGATAGTATTTAAATTAAACTACTTAGTGCGGATGTGATTTTCAATGAATATAACTAACTATTATTTTCAAACCCATAATTGTACTAAATAAACTGATTATTTTAATTAAATTCAACAGAATTACATTGAATATATATGTTTGTATAAGCAAACCGAACCTACCTGTTCACCTTTAGCTAGAAAGTACTTTCTGTTAAATGTTGGAAATAGGCTACAGCTAGCAATTTTAAAGATTAAAGTGAACTGGATTTTACGTCGAAAATGATTTATTCGAAATGCACCGCAGCGCACATCCATAGATTTAAGAAGGCAAGAGAAGAAATTCCAAATGCTTTTTAGCGTCTTTAATCAAACCAAAATTCTGGTTATTAATGTTATCGAATATTTCTTAAAAACGGCAAAAACTGCTTAAATTTAGAAATATTTCTTAGGATGGAGACTAATCCAAACTTCATTACTAGATACTTATTATGTTTGTCTTGTTATAATTTACAAGAACGAGGATTACTGATCTTATGTTTCAGCTTTCAAGCGAGCTACCCTTGAACTCTCCTATTAGAGCTACTATTGGAGTAGCATCAATTTTGCACTTTTCCATTCTTAACAAATGATCGTGAAAAGCATTGAGGAAAAAATGGATTACTAAAAGCTTCTTTGAAAGGATTCTATCCTATACGAAATAACCGGTTTTCTCTTTTATATGGGAAATAAAGAAAAGGGTAACCTTTTCTGTATGTGAACACTTTCTCATTGGAAAAGGAGAAGTCAAGTATTTGAATCAGCGAAATTTTTTCAGCAGTTTTTGCTAAATGAAAATCGACCTTATAAAGCAAAAATATTTTGCAACGGAAAATGTTTGCAGGGTATAAAACTAAAACAGCTCGTCCTCCAGCGATACATCAAATACGCAACTTTGCTAATAGCGTTAACAGTGCACCAAGAGTTTCGTATTTTAAGTTTCATTCGAGAAAATGTCGTCATCCGTGGAGACCTCCCGGTAGTTTGGCAAGTTTTGCGACATCGTAAACGAGGAAAAATAATTTATCGATATCGAATAACTCTCTATTTGTATGTAATATAAATCATAGGAATTAGGAGAATATAATAGAATGAGTCAGTAGAGTTTAAAAATGTTGGTGAAACTTACCGGATCCGGGATATAAGATTTGAATACCAATTTGAAACCAATTCAGAAAACCGTTTATTGATAACTTTAACGCAACTTTTACAAAAAAATAGGACTAATCACAATTAGATTTTTATATGTCAAAATCACTACAATATTCCCTGATATTTTTTCTGTTCCCACTGATTATTCATTAAGGCTTTGCTCTGACTTGAGATTTGGCGTTGGACACACCAGATAATTTTATTGATATTTGATATTGAGGCACGTGCATAGTTATTTGAATATGGTGTTGAGAAATATCTGAAGGGCGATGCTGACTTTGCATTTCAGACGGATAAATGACCTGTGCCAATAGCTGCATCTTCAAGTATGTCATCCTATAACGTTTTCCCTAAATCTTTGATTTTCCTTGCCAATTATTTTGAACCCATCTGGCAAGAGACTACGTAAAAATGACATATTTCCATCCTCTTGGCCAATTTCTTTTGCCCTTTTATTTTGCAGCCGTTCCATCAAAACCATGTTGCCGGTACTAGGTTTGCTGTTGGTCTAAGGAAAAATGAATTCTAAATTATCGGCTAAAAAATATTTTTTGTTTGGGTTAATTCCGGAGGCGCTTAGTAATTTTTAGTGATACTCGGATATTTTTCCATTGTTCGAAACAGTTAGACGCTGCAAAAAAACGTTTGGTTCATAACGTGATTAACCTAGCTACATTGATTTTTTAGGTATCTGGCTACTGGCGATAGTTTCAACAAATTTTCATCCTAATTTTATCGAAAGGAAACACAGTTGGAAAATAGTGAAAGAGACAAGAACTGCCATATCGAACAATTTACAGCCTTTGTTTATGCAGACTCCTACTCAGGGCATCTATACATTTTCCAAATTGCAAGTCAGAAAAACACAAATGTATTCCAGAAAAACACAATAGTAATTCAGATTTGTTAAATGTTAATCAGAAAACCTCAATTGTAATTCAGATTTTTCAAATATAATTCAGAAAACTCTATTTGTTATTCAGACTATTTGCATGTAATTTAGAAAACCTCACTTGGAATTCAGCTTTTCCATATATAATTCAGAAACCAGTATTTTGATAGTTGATTTAAATTATTTATTAATCATTAAATTGTATGAAATAGTTCATTTAAGTAATATTGAAACAATAAAAGTGAAAACAAAACAAAACTATGAAGCATTTTTAAAAAAGATATATTATTGACCGGCTAGCATATCTTCCAACGCCAGTGCTACTGCGTGGAAGGTGGTGCTATGATGCGGTTGTGCTGAACGAGTACCGTCACCGCCTACTATGGTGTTGCTCATCTATGGTATGGTCTCAATGCGATTTAACATGCGTGAAGGCGCTAATCTTAACAGCAATTCGGGTGTTCTTTCAAAGAGGCTTCCAAGTTGGGTCGCAAACAACAACCAAATCCTCCGGTTGGTTTCCCATATCCTGCCATCTCCTAAATATACTCCCAATCCAGGCTCTTGCCAAAGCAGTTGTGAAAGATCCTCGCTTTCGTTCCATACATACAACACCAGCAGCGGAAATAGCCCTTATTAAGTATACATTGGGACCTCTTCCAGCTGGCAGCAAAGTTAAAAATTTGTTTCGTCTATCCAAACGTGTTTACGCTCTTGAGTAGCTGGTTTAAAATTTGAACATATTCAGCTCGTTTCCTCTTATTTTCGCCGGAATTCATTGCGATTGGTTGTTTGTGTACTTGTTTTACTCCAAATAATTTCCCCTCTAAAGAATTTAAAACAGTAGTTAAACCGATAATTTTTCGAAAATGTAATCGAACTTTTTCTTGTATTTGTTTTAACGTTACGTTACAATTTTCCTCAACCCACCCAATTACTATGGTAATTTTCTGATCACTCGAACCTTTCTTCAGCAATATTTCGCTCCCAGAAGTAGTCCAGTGAAAATCATTCTCCTATTTAACTCCCAATGTACTTGCCAGAGTTATCCAGTCTTAACCCCTCCGTGTTAGCGCAACTGAAAATTATTTTCCGACCTTGAGTACAGTTCTTTTTATACTTTATAATATTTTCGGTTTCCAAAAAAAAAGGCGACAAATTGAACATGCGATATTAGAAACCGCAAGCAACGACTGTAAGCACTTTGTCGTTGCCTTGCCATTGAACTTTAATTCCGTGAAACTATTCGTGAAATACACTTTTCTTAAGTATTACAACTGCGACAGGGAGAAAATACTTAAATACTGATGTTTGTATCATTGCAACAATACCTTTCACATATACGGTATTATAATTATTATAGCGACTAAGAAATTTTAAAGTGTTTTTCAATTTTAAATATGAAATAATAACCCCAGCAAACTATATACAGATACTTTCTTACATTTGGAGGAAGTGTGCTATGTATAAGGTCCGTTTTAAATATAACCAGAAACCTAATAGCAGGGTTTCTGGAATGTGAACATGAAGATGCTTATTTACATAAGAATGTTTATTTACATTGTTTTATGAATTTTAAGCCACATTTGCTACATTTCAGTTGAGGTTTTCTGAAATACAAATAAGATTTCTGAATTACATTTGATAAAACTGAATTACAACTAGGGTGTTCTAAATTATATTTGATAAATCTGTATTAAAAGTAATATTTCCTGAATTACATTTAAAAAATCATAATTACAATTTGGGTTTTCTGAATTACATTTGAAAAATCTGAATTACTAGTGAGGTTTTCTGCTTAATCTGAATTTTGAATGGAATGTTTTAAATAATATTTGAAAAATTTGAATTACAAATGGGATTTTCTGAATTACATTTTTAAAATCTGAATAGCAATAATTTCTGAAATACAAATACAAAAGGTGTAGAAATGAAATGCTCATCGTTACGGAGAATTGTGGAATTTGCCAAGTTGCGTCGCTGCAATCGTCGGCAAACACATTCATGTTAAAAAGTTTGTCAATAGCGGTTCTAATTGAGAAGTTAAAAGTATAAAGGTTTCTTTTCAATTGTTTTAAGCTTCTGATGATGTTGATAATTTGTTTACAACTATAGAATGTTGGTATGATGTGGACGCAATAGTGATGGGGTAGTTTTCAAAGTCTCCTCACCCGTCACCTTTTTACCAGGAAATGATGATAGTGAGCGATTTATTTTTTATATGTGCGATGATGAGACTTTTCCATTGCCTACATACCTAATGAAGAACTTTTAAATTTAAGCGCGTAAGAAAAAGTTCCGAATATGCATTTGGAATACTCGTGTCAAAGTTTTGTATATTCGAAGGTCCCATCTGTTGCGATAAAGATAGTGCCAAAAAACACTGTAAAAGCTTCTTGTGTTTTGCACAGTTATATGATGATACGAAAAGGAAACTTAGATATCCTAACGCATTTTGAAGATGATATAATTCAACCATAAGTAAATCGAGATCCCGATGATTATCGGTTAGATAACTACTACTTTTTGACGGTGGACAGGTCAATACTATTTCAATGGAAATACGGATAATAGATAACCAAAACCAATTTGAAAGTTAATTTGTTAAAATTTATAAACATATTCTGGCTTACCTTTTACTTCTTCCGCCACCTCTTTCCACAATTTTTCTGTAATATTTATTTTATTATATTCAGATAAAGTACAATTCCGGGTGCAAAGACGAAGCTCTATCGCCTTAATAAAATTAATATGAAACAGAGATGTGCTGTCTTGTTCTCCTTCGAACACGCATTAAGTTCTGCGAAAAGACATGGATAGAATATCGCATGCAGTTTATGTTGGCAGAAATCTGCAATGCCTCACTGGTGTGTACTAGTTACGGCGTTATGCAGGGAGCTAGAAAATTTATTTCGAAAGATATCATTATTTCGACAGATATTGCAAGCGGTACTATCAACTGAAAAAGCGTGCAATAAGTTGCTTGAGATGGCCAACGTTTGCTTATAATTATGAAAAAAAACATGATATATTTTATCTAAATCCTACATAGCAAGAGTCATTCATTTTGGCTTATTTAAGTTATGTAATGAGAGTCTATTAGAGAGTTTATTACGTGACACACATTTAATTATAAAATCACAATTTTATTTTATGTCAATACACTCAAATTTGTTTTAGCATTAATTGAATACTACTCGAACATATTTGGGCTGAATTGCGAAAGTCAACCAAATTTGGAATATACGTGAATAAATGTTCTTTAAATGTAAGTGATATTTGGTACAAATTTCAAACCAGGCTTCATATCATCTCTTTTGTAATTTTGTTTCATCAATAAAAGAAACGCTCTATATGCTCTACTGTAAGGAAACAACATTATTTTCCCATTGGCAACAATATTGCCTTTTTTTTTCATTACACAATATTCTAACCCTTTCTAAAATGATTATTTTATCTCAGTCGTATTTTTCCAATCAGCTTTTTATTTTTTGTTCTCTAATTCAATTTGCAATGATACAGAGCCTAGAACTTCATTGAATTTTTTAGCCTCAAAGAGCGGTAACCATATTATATCAAATAGAATTTTATTAGAAATGTTATAATTCCTGGGAGTTGCCAGTGTGATAATGGAAGTATTAAATGGGACCTACTTTTCATTGGTTTCGTTGAGTATCTAATCATTTACTCGACACTTTAATACACTTTTTAGTGCATTACCATTGACATCTCGTTGATATTTCATAGTGTGAATAATATTGCTTTTAGGCTTTTTTATAATAAATGAATAGACATCGAAAGTATCAGTCCCAAAAAATTATTTGATTGATGACTATTAGTTATATGGTTTTGACCATAATTTTCAACAAATCTTTAAATAATGCCTAAACGTGGACAAAAATAA
>MU181922.1:581184-597988 GCA_016904865.1 Pissodes strobi | reverse complement strand
TTATATATATATATCTGATCTTCCATGCCTTCTTGTTATAAAGCAGTCGACCGGCAGCTTATCAACATGAGATATTTCAGTTTGCCCATTTAGATTTGCACACAATAATACTGTCAAGTCTTTCTTTAGCAGATTTACTTCCAGTACCCTTTTCATTGCAGGATGTAGAAGTTTTATTTGTTAAGGCTCGATAAAATATATCAGTCTGATCGTCGTTAAAACTATATTGAGGTGAATAACCAGCACAAACACAGATTTTGCCCTAAATTTATTGTGTGTCTTGAGCAAAATTTGTGGAGCCAACCAATGGAAGTTTTAAATTCAGATTTGGTTCTCTATTGGCCTCTAAAGCTTTATCTTTAATTATTGGTCCAGATAATGGCATGTTCTTCTCTTCACTTTGTAAAACCAATCATACGTCATAGAGTCAATTGCATCATCTTCAGTTTTATCCTCTTTTTTGCTGCAGATTTTATTTTCGCTATACAACCTACCGACGACCTTTTTCTTTAATATATCACTAACTTGAGTCTTACTTATTTGAAATTTTCCGGTCAAACCTCGAATGGTACAATTATTCATTTCAGACGACACTATCACCGATAATTTTTCTTCCAAACTCAAAAACCTTCTTTTAACTGAAGACATTGTTACTCTGTTATTATTCAGGAAATGCATAGGATAAATAAATTTTAAAGTATGTTTTTCTAAAAATGATCGGTATTGAAACCTTTCTTGGTCTATGATAAGAAACGAACGCTTAGCCCAGTTTAATAACTATAATAATCTTCAGACTTCATATATTAATAATGTAGGTACACTTTGTCCGTAATCGTTGTGAATATGTATATTTCATTGTTAAGGGGTGTCTTGGCCACGTACTTATATAGAATGTTGTATGACTTGAAAATTATTTGTAGGGATGTCCGTTAATAGAAGTTTAAATATACCAGTAGTTGAAAATAATTCAGTATCCATAAGAAGTGAAATATTCTTCACAAATATAAATCTTTTTAGTAGATTATTATGGATTTCACAATATATAACAGTCAATCAAAACTCACCATTTATGAACACTAAGTTTATAAATTCTCAGAGAAGCACTCACTAAATTCATCAATTAAATAAGCTTAACAAGGAGAATAAATGATCCATTTTTATAAATGATCATTTGGAAAATAGTCTGTATAAATTTGGGGGTTTTACACGTTTTTCCATCCCAGAAAAAGCGAGAAGCGAGATATCTAGTTTTTATTGAATCTGATAACCCGTTAGTGGAATTACTGGCAAGAAAAAGTTGATTTTAAATTAGATAGAAGAATCCTTGGAACGCCCATCCTGATATCATTTATAACCGTCAAATACCAGGCATGCATAGGCAATGATAGTACTGACAATAAGGAAAGGTGCGGTTTTAGGTTGTTAGTTCGATAATTATGTTGCTGCCACCTTTTTTATTTTATTTGTTTGCGCAACTAAGAGATTCTCATTCAATTCATAAGTTTATAGATATTGAATTCAGAAGTGTATGTTACTAAACTAAGTTCTATTATAAGCGTAAATTGATGTATATTGAGGATAAATGCATTATCGAATGGAACCAAATTTGAGATAGATGCCTAATTTGATTACAGCGATAAACAATTAGCCATCTAGCTATACGCCTTTATGTAGCATATGCTCAATGTTAAAAAACGTTTTTTTATCATGATTATTATGCGATGTTGATTTTGCTTTAATGAATGTTTTGCTATAAAATAAACTTATAAATACAACTCGAACAATCTCATTAAAAGCTAAATGGATACTGTAGATGCATTTTAGGTATAAACCAGCCGCTTAATATCGGAAAAAGTGGCCGGCGAAAATTCCTTTTTAAAACATTTTTTTATTTAGATAGTTTACTTTAACAAAGCGGAACTGATTCGAGGCTAATTTAACAATATTAAAAATACTATGTTCGATGTTGCTGAGTGTGAACCAAAAGCTGCATTTTGCTCTAAATTTTTGGCCATTCTATGGAAGAATCGAACCATGCGTCTATGTTTGACATTTTTAGGCCTCGTTAATTCTTACCATTTTTTTTAGTTGTTATAAAATTTTCTATATTTAATATAAATGCAAATTTTTAAAGGGAACTAGACAATTTACAAAAATAAAAGAGCAGAAAATCATTACCGATAACAAATATATAAATAAACCAACACTAATAGGTGACCAGCACTTATACAGTGTGTCAAAAAAAGTATGCAACATATGGGAAACTTCTTTATTATTGGATTCTCAGAAAATTTCATTCTTCATAAAAGTTGGTGCTTGCTCTAAAACAGTAAACGAGTATTTCAAATTTTACGTACTGCTTTTAGTGCGGACGCAAATGTCATTTTCCCGAAATCGCGTCAAGAGTAAAGTACCTTAATTTATAAAGATACAGCAAAATCTTATAGGGAAAAGTTCTTCCAAATTAAAAAGGTATTCTAAATATGAAATTTGAGTTAAGTACATCAATTCTTAATTTCCCTTTTTTTTCTCGATTTTTTTCTCAAACGTTACGCCATCGGTAAATGCTTTGTTCTTTTGTTATTAGTATACTTGCCAAGCAACTTCAAAATTTATTTAAAGTAGACATTAGTTACATAGTTGCATAATGTTTCAGTTTTTACAGAGATTAAAGCCAGTTTAGGTATCAGTGTGTTGCAAACACATTTAAACAATTTTGGTCCAAAATAATTGTCCACAATAATTATTACAAAATACAATTGGAATGACTCAATACTAATAAATTTCATATGTCAGAGCAAAGTAAAATGATTGCTATTTATTTGTTTTTATTCCAAATGCATGGCCTACTCTTCAAGATCAAATATTTTATATGGGTTTTTAAGATACTTGGGCATATTGTACTCATCGGGTGCAAAAGATAAATAAATTATTAGTTGTTTTACATGAAATGAAAAGAGTTGGGTCTATTCATGATTTTGAGTGGAAAAAATTTTGAATCAAAAGTGTTTAAATGTGTTTGCAACACACTGATACCTAAACTGGCTATTATCTCTGGAAAAACTGCAACATTATGTAACTATGTAACTAAATTCTATCTTAAATAAATTTTGAAGTTACTTGGCAAGTATACTAATAACAAAAGAACAAAACATTCTTCAGTGGCGTAACGTTTAAGAAAAAATCGAGAAAAAAAAAAGATAAATTAAAAGTTGATGTACTTAACTCAAATTTCATATTTAGATTACTTTTTTAATTTGGAAAAACTTTTCCTTATAAGATTTTGCTGTATCTTTATAAATTAAGGTACTTTACTCTTGACGCTATTTCGGAAAAATGACATTTGCGCCCGCACTAAAAGCAGTACAGAAAATTTGAAATACTTATTTACTGTTTTAGGGCAAGCACCAACTTTTATCAAGAATAAAATTTTTTGAGACACCAATAATAAAAAAGTTTCCCATATGTTGCATACTTTTTTGGACACACTGTATGTGAGGATAGGGAGAGGCTTCAGAATGACTGTTTGGGTTCCGCTATGGACTAAGGAAGTGTGATCACATTTCGCAATCTTACCTTAATTCTGGTTGGTTGAACCTAGATCAAATATTTCAATTGCATTTGTGTACATTAGTTTATAGATTGAGCAAAGGTAAGCTGCCTAAATATCTCTTTGAGAAACTCATTAAGGGCTCTGTTGTCCATGAGACAGTTACGCGTCATAATGACCCCTCTCTCTTCCAAGGTACAAGACAACTACAGCATTAATTTAGCTAGAACGCTCTCAAGTATTTTAATTATCTCTCATCCAGTATTAAAAGCTGCTCGGTAGTTGGACCATTTAAAATGCAACTTAAAGCTCATCTTTGTTATTTTCTCCCTATTTCTCCATTTACTTATTTACCTTCTTATTTATTTTGGTTTCAACTTTCACCAGTGCTTGTTTTATTGCATATTTAATACACATTGAGTAGATTGAGTGCATTGAATGTGTTTCTCATTTAGTTAGCATAAGGGTGACATGTATCATTTTAAGTGCTTTTTGTTATTTTCTTCTTAACTTACTTAGGCGCTTTGTAATTTTGTATTTTATTTTATTTTATTCCATTTTTTTATTATAATTATTTTTCTTTTCTTTCTTTGCAACAAGTAGTTAGATGAGTAGCTATGCTCTGTTGTATAAATTTAAAAATAATTGTATTATCAATTACAACTTGAGAAATCGGTACAAAACTTAAAAAGTGTTTTAAAGATCTGCCGAAATTTTGTTGGACATATGAAAGACTGTGGGGAAGTATAGAGCAGTAAAGATATATAATTATTTTGAAAAAAAAATATATTTTGGATTAGCAATATATCTCAAACTTAACGTCCACAGTGCAGTGTCTGCAATTAAGACACTATTTTTTTATTCATAAATGCCACAGAATAACTTTTCATATTTTTATTTTCTAGTTGAGCAGCTATTATAAAAAATTATATATTCGAGTAGTAATGTTTAAATAAAAAATCCAATATTATTGGACAAATATATAACTAAAATATTTCACTTAAATGCTTCCTTTCATTTACTATGTCAATAGTAGAACATGTGAAGAATACATATCGAAATCGTTACTTTTACTTTTTCTTTTTAAAAATATAGACCTTTCCAGAATCGTTGGCATGAATTATTAATTGACATTGGAAAAATATATTTGCGCAAAACGAGCTACAATTTATTAGAACCAAAGCAAAATATTAATTGTATGGTAAAATATGGTGCAAATAGAGAAATTAATATTATTCCAGGATATTACGCTATTACTGTATGTTATCCAAAATATTCGATAAAACTAGCAAAACCGTCCGTAATCTTGTGAATTATGTAGTGAGCTCAACAGGGGAATTTGTGGTCCAGAATCTTAAATATAAGGTCGGCAAAATATGTCTCAATATCTGAAGCATTCGGTTGGTCAAATTTATAACGAAAACCTCGGGGTTAGACAGCTTATATATATTTTAATATTCTGCGAATACATTTTCTCGACCAACCGAAATCTTAAGGGATAAAAGGCCGCTATATATTTTTTTGGTCATAAGGAAAAATATAATTTTAAGGAGCTTTTTTGTGGTCCATATATAGAAAATGTCGCCTTCGAATCACTGCTTTCAGAGATATATCATATTTTAGGAACCTTTTTGATCACATTCCTATTTTGGTAAATTAAAATATTGAAGCCAAACAGCATCGAACATATCCAATTGCATCAAGAAATGAACTTTGCTTCGAATAAGGTTTTAGCTATAATATCATTTACGTTCAAAAAATTTACTTTCCTTCGACAAAATCTGTTTAAAATTACGATATGAGACAAAGGTATTTTGCCCCAATATCGAGTAAACGCAACATTCATGAACTCCAATCAATGCCAGATCAATCGCTGGTAATGTTAAGCCTAAAATTAATATTACCTTGAGATATTTCTACCGCACCCTTTCAATAGCATCAATATACTGATCATATAATAGATTCAATATTGCTGAACCCTATTCATTCCACTTTTGATCTTATAGGAATGATGTAGGATTGCAATTGTGCATTGAAAACCGCCTGGGATCATAGTAAATACCCGAGTCTCTAGAGATCTCTACACATTCTAAGACTGTGTTTCCAATTTTAAATTCAAAACAATCCACAATCACTAGTGATATAATGAGTGAATTACTTAACTAGTGATGTAACGACTCTTATTTATTACGTAAATCTAATAAATCAAAGGGAATTACGTAAAATGTGTACTGTGTAGGTCGTAGATAAAAATATTTAAAAAAATTCTTTTTATTTTCCAAGATTTGGCAAAATTGACTTTTATTTTTTTTTATCAATTTACGATTCGTGTACATTTATACTCGTGACGTATTCTCATATAAGATATTGTATTGTTTCATTATTAGATTGCATTTGTTACGGCGTTTGAATTTTTAAAAGCTTTAAATTTTAATACCAGTTTGAAGTGTTAGGAAAGTTGTATGTTATTTCTTATACCAGGAAGTATAACGAATTAGAATAGTTTCTTCACTTAGATATTCCGGAAATTTGTGTGGCAATATATGGAAATTTTCTTCCACTTCGCTATCCTAGAGGTCATTGTGATTTTTTTGTTCATATTAAAATAGAAATACATGCATATAGACATACAATTCGTCCCATTCAAAATTCTGATAAGATTTAATGTATGTCCGTGTTAAATTCTTTCTTTTTAATTTTAGATAAATCATCGCTTTTAATTAATTTATTGGGGTTGGTATACATCTTGCAAAATTAACACCACGGAATGTGCTTTTTTATCCGATCGGACGAAAAACGACACCTTTCTGATGTGTTTTCTCACCGCAAAAGTCATGATTCCAGTATATTGTATTCGTTGCTTGGCAATATGCAATAACTGTACAAGAATAGAAAATAACAGTCCGGGAATATAACATTCCCGGCCTAGGCCGGGAATGTAACATTTCTGTCATATTCAAACGCCTTGTTTGTCAGATCTGACGTCTATCAAAACTAACATTTAGCTGTAGTTTCCGTAGCTACATAATAAACTTCAAGCTCGCTCGATTCAAAACTTGATATTATGTTGAGTTTAAATTTAAAACACGTTTTTATTTACAGTAATATTTGGCTCTATTTATATAAGTACGTATTCTAATTAATTTCGATCGGATAAAAAAATAGTATGTGCAACTCGTAGGAAAAGCACATTCCTGGACTCCTGTGTTGCTGGCCTCGGCTGCGCCTCGTTCAGCAACTATCACAGTCGTCCAGGAATGTTTTGCTTTTCCTCCTAGTTACACAATATACTATTCTGTGAAGTATAATTTATTCTTAACATAATGTTTTATTATTATTCATTTGGATATCTTACTCAGCTCTTTTTAATGCCCAGTTTTTTAAAGTATGGATAAATTTATTCTTCACATATTTCCTATGAGAACGATTGTTAATACAATTTGTAACCATAGTAATTATTCTAGGAATAAAGCTACTCGGGCTTTGAGAAACTAACACTTAAAGATGAGCTTTTAAAGAAATCCTATACATTTTGAATAATTTTAAACTTGTATAAAAATACGTCACGGTAAAAAACAAAACAACGCAGTCCCGAGCACGAATAACTGCCTTCATACGTCTAGGCATTCCTTCAATGAGATTTTGAATCTGATTTTGAACGATATGTTCCCATTCTTGGGTTAGTGCTTCTGTTAATTAGTCCAAGTTGCTCGAAATCGGAACTCATCTTCTAATATTTCTGCCCATTATAACTCAGATGTGCTCTATGTGATTCAGTTCTACGTGGTGGCCAGTCGTCTACGTATTGGGTAACTACTCTTGCAAGGTGAGGACAAGCATTATTTTGCATCAGTATGAAGTTCTTTCCTATAAAATCAGTTCGAGCTTCCATATATATACCGCCTCATATCAGTCACCGAAACTTAATCTTATATAGCAACAGTATTTTCGTTCTAAGCGCTCTCACCTGATCTGCGATATTCTCAGACGACCATTTCAAGATCTTTGACAAAACCTTGACTTGTCGAGAAACAAAATGTTACCCCGAATCCTCAATTTTAATGTCCTCGGACAAATAGGAGACGTCGCGTCGTGTCCTATGATTTCTAGTCAACTCTGGGCTGGTTGCAAACGTCTTGCACGTAAACCTACCACCTATAATCATCTTCGAACAGTTATCTCATTTACTTTGATGTGTCGTACCTCTTTCAATTGATTTCTTGCCATAACAGCAGTGATATTTTTATCCCGTAAGACATTCAGAGTTACAAAAGCGACCATCTCTGACATTTATACATCGTTTCCCGCCACATCCAATTTCCGATAAGCCTTCTACGGCTCTGTGGACGCTAGGTCTTGTACGTCCTGTACCCACACCTTCTAAACGAGAAGACCTGATAACTAAATCTAAGATGGCGTCGCACATAGGGAGCAGGACCTGACAATGGAAAACATATTAATTCATATATAAACTACTTTTGTTACTTTTTGACTTCAATACAATATGTAATTAAATGGTTTTTAACAATTAAAAATACATTTCATTTACCACAATAACAACAAAAAATCTGTTGTGAGCCATACCCATCAGAGATAGGAACATACTAATTATTATAATAAGTAGCTTAACAGCTTTTTCTATGATGTAAAAAATACGGACTATGACTATTAATTTATAAGCATACAGTTCTTTGTTTAAAATATGTCTCGAAATATATATAAACTAAAACAAGAATACATAGTTTCTTAAATATTTTTTAAAGACTATTTAAATAAGATGGTGTAACTGGAAAAAATTAATGTTTACTTTTGAGGAATTTTTTAGTTTGACACAATTATTTCTGTTTTGTTTAAGAAATAAGCTTTAAACTTTTAATAAACCTGAATTTTGAATATACCCATTGTTTTCGGTTTGAGCCTGTGCAATAGAAAAGGAGTTTTCTTAACCTTTTTTGCCTAATTTTTGAGGCATATATTTTTTCGATACCAATAACAGTCAGAGTGGAAAAAATAAAAACCCTTACTTGACTTGACGTGTTTAAGAAAATTCTTGGTACTTGTTGCTATTATTGTAAATATAAAAAATGGTGTATGCCTAAAGATGTTAAAATATCACTTGCGATGTTTAAATTGCCTTTTACAGAAAGCTATTCGATATATTCTTTTAGAAAATAAGACCACCAATAAGAGCATTCTATGCAGTATTAATATAATGTAGTTAATTTAAGAGGTAAGTTGAATTGACTTTTGTCGTGACAAACATTTTTACTCTATTGATATAAATAGGTTTTCAGAAATAAAGACAATAAAATTGAAGTGAGCTTAAGGAGCTTCATCAATATTCCTAAAATATATATTAATTTGGTCTAAAGTGGATTTTACACACCTAAAATATATATATTTTTAATTGTTTGCGTTACCAGGACCTCGGTCAAGACAGTCATTGAATACAATTCATCCACCCAAGGGGTAAAGTAAGCAGGTATTGTCAAGCCTTTTTGAGGTAAAGAATTTAGAATCACACAGTTAATTAATATCAAATTATGTTGTGCACGTAATGTTAGGCTCACCCTCTAAAAATACAGTGTGTATGACTAGTCACTGTCTATAAAAATAGAAAAATAAAACTTATTCTTAATTGACACAAGTAATTTCTCCCTCTTAATTGAATTTACCCACAGCTGCCTCAATTCACTTTCTTTGGGAAATGGAAAAATTCCCACTTTGGACCACTTTTTATAATTCCCTCGACATTTGAGATCACAACAGGTTAACACCATGTCTTCAATTCACTTAACACTATTATACACAATTATTTAAAAGTCAATGTTCTCAACTAAGCGACTGAACATAAACCAAAGCTTAAACACATTTTAATTATTACAACACGTACCTCAAACCACCTCAATTATCCATCATCTTAATCAATATTCAATAATGCTGCAAATAAAGAGTGTTTAGATATCCTAAGTAAATCAATCCTCTGATGTTGTCCGGCTGTAGCCTAAAAATTATCTGTGGTTAACTAAAACTTATTATATGTAGATTCAACAAGCAGTCAAGATAAATAGGTAAGTAGGCATTATTATTATAAAGCCATAAAATAAAAATTTTAAGGGCTTGTTTGTTGACTTCAGGCAGACAGTATGTGAATATTAAAATTTCAGTTATTTTAGATATTACTAGGTATTATCAGCTCTCAAATTATAATAGATATTTGTAGAAGCACACCTTGTGCCAGAGCAATCAGTCCCTAACTAAAAACTATAAGTATTTAATTATATAATGTAGAATGAAATATATCCTGTACAGCATTTCGTTTCGGTCTCAAAAGTGGTGCCCATATTTCCTACTTAGTTTCAGGGCCTTCTCATACTACTTAGTATGTCTCTAATACTTTCCAGAATCCCGCTCACTAAATATTTTCAGGTAGTTAGACATATTTCTTTCTAAATGACAGCTTAAATTCCCCGTCCTCAAACCTGCTGCACAACGTAATACATTATTCAAAAGTTTACAAATCTTTTTGACAGCATCATCGAGTTGGGTAAGTTCGAGATTACAAGGGCTGAGAGTGGCACCTTGTAACATGCATAACGCAAACAAGTTTAAGGCCACCAAGATTTGTGGAAAATATTATAGAAATTCATAAGTAGTTCTGCTTGCTTTTCTCCATCAATAATAATAATGTCATATAAAAAATATCCAACAAAAATAATTTGCAAAAGGCATAGGCAAACATCCAGAAATCATTTTCGAAAATCCTAACTGAAATGTCATATCAAAATAGTATATTATTTTATATGGAGGAAAAGTGATAATTTTCATGGCGCGCTCGTGTTTAGAGAGCAAGCCATGAAAAGTAACTTTTCCTCCACATAAAATATGCTGTTTTTTCTTCAAATGTCGACAAATTAATGCAAAAACATCTCTTTTTAATAGTAATAATATCTAATTATTATTAAAGATAAGTGGGTTCGCAAGGCGGCTTAGACTGGTGTCGGTGAATAGGCACAGGTTGTTGCTATAGTAATGTAATATAAAACTGTCAGTGGACACTGTCAACAATAATTATTGTTTTAAGATTGCGTCTCCGATTGAGTTTTAATTCCGTATTGATAAGCAGTTATTGAGTAAATTCGATTAAATAATAACCAATTTGTTCCTAAATTAGTGATTTTTAGAAATGCAGTCACAAATTGAGTGATAAATACAAATTGTAGTTTAATAAATCTTTAGGTGTTGACGCTTATTTTGTTGTCTGTTTGTATTAGGTTTGTTCTAGCATGAAATCTCGGACGGTTTGAAGCCTCCGGAGTTTGCGCATAGCAATAAAAGCGACGCTTATATCGCTATGCGCAAACTCCGGATGGTTTCAAACCGTCCGAAATGTCCTGCTAGAACAAACCTATTGTGTCTATGTTGCTATGACAACACTTTTACCTCCGCCGGCGGAAAAGTGAAAAGTAAAGGTCCGGCGGAGGAAAAACGAAACCGCCTACAAAGTCGAGTAATGACGGATTTACTGACGTTTGAAGAAAAAATAAGTTACGATGTAGTCATTTAGATGACATATCGGTAAGTTTATGTTTGAAACTATAGCAAAGGAGAATGACAATTTATAAGTCCGACCAGATTTTAATTTGCTTATTTGTGATTCATGAACTTATTAAGTTTCATTAAAGGCGTACAGAATGAATTCTTACATTAACAAATATATTTCTTTTGATCAATATCAATATGGATTCATAAAAAGTAGTAGCACTGTACATGTTTGTCTGTATGCCTGCGTATAGTTTTTAAACAGCTCGTGTTACTGAGATATGTATCCAGTGTTTTTCATTTAATAGAAACCATAGCCAATAAATATATAGAATGGAGCTGGTAACTGAAATAGTTATTCTTGATACGAAAATAACTATTTCAATTAAACCACCAACAACCAACAAGATCTATAGTTACTTGAACATTATAGAACTATAGAACACTTGAAACCCAGAAGTCAGTAATCTCAGGACTTTTGTATTCCGACTACGTGCAAGATCCATTAAACAATAGTGGTGTCAAAAAAGTAACTACTCGTTACTTTATATTCGTTACTATCCAATACCCGAAGTACCGAATACCGAAAGAACTCTATCGTTACTTTGAATAGAGTGATTACATTACACGGTAGTCGGCACTTACCGGACTCACCGCTATGGTCGGGTGGTCGTAGCATATTTTATCGCATTTCGTCTCGTTATTTTGAAATATGTGCAGTGCTGTTCCATTGTTCTAATGAATTTTGATTATGAAAGGTATGTCGACCAGCGACCTTATCGAATGTATGAGCTAAGGTAACATTTTAGATCTTATATTAAATAGACTGCTTAATTTCAGAGAGGAGAAGTAGTCTGAAGGATGCTATGATAATAAGAATATTATTTCAGCCAATGCGAGAAAATTATAATTTAGTAATGAAACTTAATTTTTCCGATATTGAGAAAAAATTTAAGTAGGTGCTGTAAATAAAATCAGATATTTTATATGTTTGTTAAACGACGCTTTATATTTTTTAAATCACGAAAAGTCTAAAAATAGTTCCCCATGAGCTTAATGCCAGTCAAATGAATTACTTCGAGTGTTTTATCTATAGTATTAACTTCCGTGACATATAAAATATTGCATATTTTTGATCCCAAAAATAATAATCAAGAGGAACAAGTTCAGGGGATCAGGGTGGTCAG
Organism: Pissodes strobi; assembly: GCA_016904865.1. NCBI lineage: Eukaryota > Metazoa > Arthropoda > Insecta > Coleoptera > Curculionidae > Pissodes > Pissodes strobi. The sequence continues at coordinate 585,709 of MU181922.1, read as the reverse complement.
GCTACTGGAGCATTCCTACCTTCCCACATACCAGACTTACTTTCATAAAACGAGTTTTTCTCTGATCTTTCGAACGCCATTATCTTGAAAATAAAATTCTTGTCCCGTCGCCAAAAGTATATTTTCTAATAATCCAGTCACATCAGCTTCAAGAAAAATTTGCGGTTCCTCAGCATTCAGGCGGCCTGGGGATAAAATTGCTATTAATAATTCCATATAAATTAAGAGATGAGCGAGTCTGCTAAGTACTCGAGACACTGATGTTTAAATATACCCTATATCGACATCATCGACATGAAAATCTAGTGCCACATTTGGCGGCGTGACGCCTGAATATAGACAACCGCTAATTTGGAATTGGTTGCATATATTTTGGCGTTACAAAGAACCTAATCACTGGGCATGGTTATGATGTCACATCCGCTTTCACACTTCCGTCCATTTTCCCGAGATTTACCTTCATACCGCCGCGTAAAATGTTTACACATGAATAAAAAACTTGTTGTAAATGCGTCCTCTATAATTTTTGTAACACCAGACGTATATGTTATGAAAATTAGAAACAGTACCTCTAGTAAATTAGATCGCAATACCTACATCGCAAGGATTCATATTTTATTAAATGTATGCAGACACTTCTAAATACTTTTGGACAAGGTACTTTTGTTTCTGGAAACGTTCTTCGATATTTTTCTACTTCTGCATGTGCACTAGCATTACAAAATCCATACATAAAATGGCTATCAGCAGGATCTTGTTGGAAATTCCTGCTTACAAAGGACTCGGCAAAACGATATTTTTAGCAATATTTCTAAAATTCATCAATTGGAACCTTTCTTTGCGAAGCATTTTCTGACCTATAAGCTTCTAGTTTTAGTTTAGGTTTCCCGTATATGAAAGTTACAATATTTATTAATTTCGATCTTCTTTTCTAGTAAATGGAATTATTATTTTGAAAAATGCTTAAAATGCTTTCACATAACACCGTATTACGATAATAAGAATATTATTTCAGCCAATGTGAGAAATTTATAATTCAGTAATTAAACTCAATTTCCATTACTGAATTTGTATCCAATAAGGCGCTAGTAAGTTTTTACATCCCCGCTGGCAATGCTTCGTAAATTATTACCCCTTTTGGCCCACTTGTGAAATGGCGCTGCCGGAGCTTCACAAGGAAGCATACACCCTAGGGCCAAAAATAACAACGCCAATGATACGAACAATATTTTTTGTACTATCGAGATAAAATAAAGATCCTTGAGAAAATTAAATGAAAATTAATCAACTGTATCTTATACACGTTGTGTAAATTTTAGATTTCAGTTTCTACGCAGCACCTATTTTTTCACTTATTATAGCACAAGTTGTATATATTTTTTGCCCATTTATACTACTACTATTTTGAGGCGAAAAATTCGTGTTAATATTTTAGACCTATAAGTTGAACAATTGCGATATTTTTGTCTTATTATTATTATTAATTTTGTCGTTTAATTTTAATTTAATATCGATAATGTTAGCAGATTTTTTTAAGCCGTAATCCTTCTAACATACCTCACCCATGATCTCATTTCACTCATTCTAGACCTGTATTTCGATTCCAAGCATTTGTGTTACAAATTTAAATTTCAATGTTCCAGGAGATATCGTCAAAGTTTGCAGAATTAAAAATCGATATTTAAATCTATAGCAAATAGGTAACAAGTTGCAGTGGAACTAAAATATTTTGATTTAAGGCTCTTAACTTTAAACCTATTGGAAAAGATTTCCTGCAAATGTCAATTTTAAAAAATAATTGATATTGGTATTGGGTACGCTGCGCGCTGTAAAGCATAAACTTGCGATTTTTAATAAAATTCAAGTATCTAATAACTCATAATATAATGTTAATTTTTCTAAAACTAAATTAAGATGACTCCTTTTTACTTATTAGCCAAATCCTAGATATTAATTAGGTATGCTTACGAAGTATTAATTTAATGTTTAATAGCTACACTGATAGGCACCAGACTTGTGGCATGAAAATTTGTAGATATTGGTTGATGCCCTGAAATCAAATCTTAAAACTATTATCCGTAGATATTCTGTAATATGAATATTTGATCAAAACTTCCGGTCACATTTTTGCCTAATTGGAAAAAACATAACTTTTGGAACCCTTAAAGAACAATTTTTTCTGACTTTTTGACAGTGCCCACATTTTTTTTTTGAGGAGTGTTTTTTTTTTAATTATTGCTCATATACTATTGAATACATTCTGACTATGGGTAAAATATATATATATAAGTAGGTAACAAGAAATGTTTGCATGACGGCTTAAAAAGAGTTATTTCCTTTTTTCAAACACAAATGTGCATTGCGGTTCGTACAAAAGACAGGGCACTATTCTTTACATGCATGATCTTTATATCTGGATTTAAAAAACTTGGAATCGAAGCTTGGAAAATGCCCATTTTATCTAAATAGACTTCATCTATTAACCGCGATATTGGACGTCCCTTTTTTGGTAGGAATTATGTTTGACTTTAGTAGAGCCTCCGCAATATATACTCTATAAAGCCCAGAAGATCCAAATTTTCGGGATACCTAAAACAGCGACCTTTTCTTTATATTCAAGTCATGTATTCTAGGATCTATATCAATTGCATATAGGTAACCATGCATAATTTCTTGATGTTTTAAATGTGCGGTATAATGTTATCATAAAACTGAACTTGCCCACGCCATTTTTAAATAATTTTCCTCCTTAAAATTACCAATTCATATATCCTTCTGTTTTTCCTCGTGCTTTTTGTAAAAGTTTCCCTTCTAAGTTTTTACCTGCGCCTCGCATCGGATCATCGACCCGAGCTTTATCCCAGCATACTATTATGTTCTATGTTGTTCACTTTTTTTTTTCGACCGTTTTGGATAAATCCCTTTTCGCGATTCTATATTTTCCTGATCTTCATTTTCCTCCTCGGAATGCCTTTTGCAATTACCAGTTGTTTGGAAAGAACGAAGGAACATGTTACACATGGTTATTTTTGACTCATGAATATTAAGGGTGTGAACCAATGTCCAAACGAACTGCCTAATATCAGCTTTACGAGCCGTCAAACATAGTGATGAACTCTCTGTCCCAAAACCACTAGAAATTTGGACTTTAGTTGAAAAGAACTCGAATCCACTGAATCTTCAAGTAATAAATCGTACAGGACTTAAAAACCGATCCTTTATTTGGCTTACCAGAATGTTCGCGTTCTACTTGACAGTTCAAAACTATATCAAAATCACAGTCAAGAATTTTAGCATCCGTATTATTTTTTACCAAAAACAGCGAAACGGCTTTACGCCTGGCTTTCTTCAAAAATGAGATTGGATATATACTACTCAAATGTCAACAATTTGTTTAACGCCTTAGGATAGAAACATGATCCAAATGAGTGGAGCATATTTATTCATTTATTATTCTAAACTTAGCTTCAAAGCGGTCGGTGGTCGTTCATAATGGCAATAAATATCCATCTCCACATGTGGCTCAAGCAGTTCGTATGAAGGAATCATAAGCGAGTTCTTTTAGTGCATATCCGTTAAGATGAATATGGGTGAGGCATTTGGTGATTTAAAAGTCACAACCCTTCTTCTTAGATTGCAACTTGGGTATACCGAATACTGTTTTTCCATTGTGAGTAGAACAGCCGTGGGCGAGATCGTCAATATGTACGGAAGGAATGACCACTACTTCAAGCATTCACTTCGAGACTAAAAAACGTTGTCAATGAACCACTATTTAATCTCAAAAATATATCACTTCCACCTATCCATCCATATCAAATTTATATTGATAAAGAATTTTGTTAAACTATAATGGATCGGAATTGAAGAGGTTTCTTGTATCTAAAACAAACATTTCCGGGAAATACTAAAGCAAAAATTCGGATGATCTGCAAATAAGGGAAATATCGAAAGACGAAATATTGGAAAGTGAGTTACGAGCTTGGAGTGCTTTTAAACCTGATGTTGCAAATTGTTTTGAAAATATGAAAGCTACTTAATGCTTATAAAGGAATGGAACGAAACTTTTTACATTCTCATCTCGATTCCTTGTCCGAAAGTTTAGGGGCAGTTAAACACGAACATGGGGAGCGGTTCAACCAAGACATTTCTGCCATGGAAAATTGAGTGCGGTTTTCTTGCCGATTATTGCTGGACAGCATTAGGAGATACTACAAAAATAAAATGCTTCAGCAGAACATCGGTATAACATTCGGAGGTACATTTAAAATTAATAACCATACATCTATCGTTATATCTTAATAGGAAACAACAATGTTATATAGCAAAAGAACTGTGAGTAATTCTCGAATTGTTCGGCAAGTTTTACATAGTCAGTAGGTACCTTGTTTTGTACAGGTTACTAAAGATAAGCTAATTGATGTTTGCCATTGTTATTAGAAGTAACGTTGAATGTTTCAAGAGTGTTATAATCTAATAGGTCTTAAATATATATATTTGAAATTTTATTTTATATATATATATA
>MU181922.1:508651-565639 GCA_016904865.1 Pissodes strobi | reverse complement strand
CCTGTAGTCTTTATGAAATAACTACTACAGGAATGTCTTCAATATTTATAATTATCAACATTCGAAGTACAAATCGAGTGATAAACCGTCGATCCCATAATCTGTTTTAGAACTGATCACTAACTACCCTACTGTCACTTTCAGTTTGTATTATATAATCAAAATATATCTATTTAATCCAACGAAGTGGTGCGTCATTATAATTACTGATAATGCAGCATATTCAGATACTTGAGTATCGGAGCATTCGGAGCCCTTAGAGTGTTACCCAGTCTTGAGATGACGACATTCGACCATCCTGATGACACCATTTTCCTCGATCGTGCATTCTTAAATTATATTCTTCTGCGGTGCACATCAGACATGCCACCCACGAGAGTATTTGAATCTGTTGATTTACGTCAGATACACACACCACTCCTTAAATTAAATATGTGAATAAATTATACTTATTCCCAGCGCCTTAAAATGTTTCTAACAAACTTGTCTGATCTCATCTCTTGTATGTAATATCACTAGGGCATTCAAAATTACCCATTATCCGGCAAAGCGCGGTGTTGCGTGAAAACTGAATGAGTTTGTTTTCTTTGTTTTTCAAAAGCTAAAAGAGACCAACCTCGAAGGATGAGGGCTTCTCTTTCAAAAAAAAACAAGAAAAGCAAGCGAATGCGGCTTTCATTGAGCACCACCGTCCTTTGCCGAATTATCTGGTTAATTTTCAGTGCACGGGTTTTATTCGGTAGAATATTTCCCGATTCAAAATATTTTTAAATTTTTTTATTTAACAAAGCTACAAAAATAATAACGAGAAAATTAACAATTTAAAGTGTTGTGATAAGAAGTACGGTTATCATAATTTATATTATTATGGTATTTTAACAGCATGGACGAATTGCTGATGTTGGTTTTAGGTAAAACTTGGTTTGCTCTCATTTTATCAATGAAGGTTTTATTGTGTTCTGTGTTCATTTCCAACTAGCTTATAATAGACTTCGCACTTGAGTGCCCAGCTATTTTTAATAAATTTTGTTCTTAAACTCCACTTTTTGCTAACTACAACACAGCTGTGGCTCCTAATGGATATTTTATTATTTTTTTTTTTTTGGTGTCGTCTTACCACTGCTTGCTTATTTATGCATTTTATCATTTTATTTCTTCAGACAGGATAATTTTTGTGTCATAGGTTATTAAGATCCCAACAGATGTTATGAAAAGTCCGGTATTTTGAACATTTCAGCGTCTCTCCAAAAACATGAAATATAATCTAATAGGACAATAGATGCTATTGTGTGTATTTGCAACAAGCCATTGTTTAGATCCAACTCGAGTTGTTATACTGAATAAGGGGTTTTATTCAATGTGTCCGGTTTTTCAACCACTGTCATCCATTTCTTTTTTGAAAAAATATATTTGCGAAGTTGCAATCTTTCCACCCGGCCAGGCCAGTTTATAGGAGGAACACAAAAATACTGTTTTCTGTTGACAACTATCCACTAATATTTTCAGCTCGTTATGTTAAAAAATATGACGCTTTTCTCCTTTTATTTACATCTTCTTGTAACTGACACCTGGTTACATTTCTAGCATCTATGGCTGCTTTAAATTCCAATTGTTCAAAAGGATTTTTTTGAAATATATGATATTTATTTTAAAATGTTGCGTCAGTATTTATATTACATAAAGTCTTGACGGTATGCTCTTTATATTCTATACCGTCTTATATTTTCATGTTAGAGGCCCAATCTTCTAAAATATGTAGCGACTTGCAAAACGGGTGTATTTTAGCCTATAGATTTTTTCCATGCAGAAGGTCATTAATCGCTTCCATACAAAGTTTTGGTTTTTTATGTTTCTCTTCAATATTCGTCCACTTAGGACATGACTTTAACGGTCGTCCCTTACTACTACTACTAGAAAGTAGGATAGTCTTACAAAATATTTAGAATTCTTCTTCGTTGTTTTCTTATGACCCAATGAATATTGATCATTTAACAGAATTCCTTAAAAATTCTAAATGATTTGAAATAGTCTAGCTAAGTTCTATTTTCGAAAAAAAATCTGTTTATCTAGTATTTAGTTTTAAAAAGTCTTCAGTAAGTTTTGATTAACTGGATGCTATTAGTTCGGAATCATTTGAACTTACTATGGCGCTTAAATGAATGAGTAATATTCTTCTTATTGGAATGTATATTTAAATTACTGTAACATACAGTTGTTTTTGTTGATGTATTACGTTATTTTTTTATTATTATTTTTCATACTCTAATTAATGAGGTAATAATATAGTATCTCTTTTTAGTTTAATAATCAAGGGCAGTTAGATGAGTAGCTATGCTGGATTAGCCACCAATTATGTTGATTCTATGTAACTTATTTTTGGCCTGCGTCCTTTTGTACCAGAATCGCATTAAAGCAAATAATTAAAAAATCTATTTTACAAACAATTTATATCTGAGCATTCTCCAACAAATTGTTTCATGACGCAATTGGAATAGCAATATCTTTCTGGACTTTATATGGCAAATTTCAGACCAAAGTCCCTGTTGAACAAGATACATAATTCAAAAGTTTACAAATCTTCTCGAGAGATTCGTCGAATATTTAGGGTTCCATTGGTTTGATTTAGGTCAGGGAGTCTCGAATATAACGTACAGAGTGGAAGTCGTTTTTGGTTTACGAGTTTCGGGGAAGAAATATAAATCAAATTGGAATTTATATTGGTATTTTTGCCACCTGTACACTAATGTTCTTAAAGTTTTTAGAATATATTTCTAGACCTTTTGTTTCTAATTATTGTGTGCATGAAGATTAATTTAAAAAATAATAGTATCATTCATAATGTAGAGCGATATGATTGACATTATATTTTAAACGAATATAGTGTCTAGACACTATTAATATAACGAGATTGATTTCTAATTATTGTTCGCATGAAGATTATCTTAAAAAATAGTAATACTATTCATAATGTAGAGCTATATGATTGACATTATGTTTTAAACGAATATAGTGTCTAGACACTATTAATATAAAAAGGTTGTTTACAGAATATATATTCCAGTTCACGTATATTTTGCTACTTTTATCCGCTTGTAGATTTTAATTTAAGATTATGTTTTTTATATAATTTAGAAGAATATAAGTGGGATCACAAGATACAGTTCATATTAAGATTTTCTGGCAATATCAATTTCATTCATTTTATTCAACGTTGTTTGTTCTATTATTATTTAGTTGTCTAGACATTACTAATTTATGGCAATAATAATTTATATTTATATTTATTTTCTGGAACTAACAATTTTATTAATTTTATCGAAGGGAATGATTAGCGTTGCATTTCTATTATATTGTTAGCAAGACAAATAAGTTTCAATAGTAATCTTAAAATATATTGGGATTTGGTGAATTCAATAGGGTTATGTGATGAAAGATGGTCCAGGTTTTGAATGAATTTATGTTGACATTTTTATACGTTTATTTAAAACTACCGTTTATTTTCTAAACAATTTTTTGTTGTTAGGAATGAGTATTAGGTATTCAAAATTCACGAAGAAATACAACTTAGAATTCATTAAAAGAAATTAAATTAATTCACTTTCGTCAGATTTTGTACTTTGAAAATACTTTTCGTTACAACCAGTGTAAACCTCGTCATCGTCATCCACATTATGTCGATGTCGCTGCTTTCAGATCCTCGCCTGACGATGACTCATTTTCTCTCAGGAATTTCTACAATATCTTCTGTAGACAATTAATTTAGTTTTTCTGGTACAGTTTCACCTACAGTTTGTCGTTTGCAGCAAGGTTGTTATTTATCATCAGCTAAAGCTTTGGAAAAACTTTCGGAACTACCAGCAGGATATTCCTAATTTTTAACGACATCAGATTTATTAGCTATGTTACAGTTGTCAGTCAAAAAGGCGTCATCTTGGATAATAGAATGAGTAAACAGCACAGTTCCTGCAGTTTTAGATGCTGAAGTTCCATTATTGGCAGTGGCAGACCTGTTCCCTTCAGCAGGTAACTTTCGAATCTATAATTTGAGGAGTTTTCGTCCTGGGTTATTTTTAAAGTAACAGTTCAATTGTGATGACTTGAAAAACATATATCTATTAATTTAAAAAATTTTGACGTATGACTTGGCTAGTAAAACAATTTGCTGTTGTATTTACCTCAGCATTTCAACTTTACTGCAGTGTAGCAGGAGCGTCGAACAATAACAAACTGCTCTGTCAGCTTCCTGGGAATAAAATGATCTTTAAGTATATTAAAAAAATTAGGTGCTGTTGGCATAGGTCGACTTTTCCGACATGTAAGCCAAGGATCCCGCGGCTAACCCACCTTCCACTTTACAAGCAGCTATGAGCGTGATGGTTCGTTCACATTAAAAATATGAACTGATTTACCTTTACCTATAAGATTGTTATCGGTCAGAATATTTCCTATGAGCTAAAAATAATCCTCAACGTCTTTTCTGCTCATACCCAATGATCGGTTAAGGAAGGCCCTTTCTCCTTTCTCACTGATGGCCCTCTCTATAGAAATAATTGAAATCATGAGAATTTAGCTAATCTTGGCTCCTTACTAAAAAGATGATTAGTGCCCAACTGTTCAGCAGATTTTGTTGCGCTTCTTACTGAAACGTTAAAATATTTGGATGATGACAGTCTACAATGTTTACGGCGGGCTTCTCAGAAAAAGTTTGGCCATTCGGTCTTTAACCATAACAATTGATCATTTTATTTTTTATTCCACAACATGGAAAGGAATCTCTGGCAGACCCAGATAACTATCGTCTACTCTGTATCTCAAGTTTATGACATATATTTTCAAATTTCATGTCTGGCAAATATCTCCAGAGCAAACAGGTTTCGTTAATGGACGTGGTGCGCGCTCAAATATCTTCAACTTGAGGCAAATTATTGAAACAGCCAAGGACCATACATTATTTCCCAGTCCATATCTGCTTCATGTACTACTCTAAGACCTTTGGGAGCGTAAATTAGCCTAAAATTTGCGAAATTCTTCTATATATTGAAGTTACCACCTAATAGTTCTCATACAACAGCTCTATAGGTCCAACACAGCCCGAGTGAGAATTGAGGATAGCATGCGTGATCAGACCACAATAAAAACCAGGGGTGTGTTTTCTCACCGCTTTTGTTTAACATCAATTCCGAGTTTTTGATGGGGAGTGTGGCTATTGGTTAAGTTAGGATATCCAATTTAAGGTTTACCTACTATACGGCTTTTATTGCTGCTTCTGTAGGTGGATTGTTAGTATCGATTACGAAAGGCCCAAAGTTATGATCGTGGACAGAGATCATGACAATCATTCTGAAATAACAACAGTAGGTCTGTTTTAAATGAGGGGAATGACTTATGAGCGAACTTTGAAGTTCTAGCATCAATGTTCAATTTTCTTGGAAAAATTAATATTAGAGCGTTATAATAAAAGTACTTTTTTTAGCAGAATAATTTTTAAAAATCTTCTAGTATAGCATGAAACTTACTTACCTACTTAAGAACCGAACTAGTTTAAATTAACGTTTTTGTCTTTATCAATAGAATTACTGTGACTGTATTCTTTATTCGGACTAATATCTTACTTATTCACATAAACTGTATCAAGCAATGGGTAACACGTCTATAAGATTCTTGTTCAGACTTAAATCAAACTATTCTGCAGATGCATCCACAGACTCAGTAAATTTTTAAGGAATGTTCTCAATTCAGGAGAAATTTGTGAGCGTAATATCAAAGTAAATTAATATAAAAATATATTATATAAATATATTTCTCTAATGAGAAATACGTTTTAATAGATTTATTAGTATAGTTCAAGAAATTTATCACTTTTTGACATACAAAAATGTATAAACTCCATGACAGTTTTATATCAATAACTTTAATAACATGAATGTTCTAAAATAACGTTTGATCTTTGTTGGGAAATTTGTTCATTATTTTTTTGAAGTTAGTTTACCTCTGGAAAGGAACTTATCCGAGAAGGTTTAGAAGCCGAAATGACGAACCTGGAATTATATCAAATTTGTCTGAGTATTCAATTTGACATAATTGTTAATGTAAAATCGTCGTATTAGAATATTCACAATCAAAGAAATGTTTTTAAAATTTATAATGCGATTCTTGTGTTTGAATTGTGATTGTGTATTTATGTGCGCTCATTTTCATTAATCATAAATAACTGCTGTATAATTTTGGGTTACTAGGATAGACTGCATGGAGCTCAAGCTCTCCCCAATGCATATAAGAAATACGTAGGACGAACCCTCCACAAATATTATTTAAACTGTATGTGGCGCAAACTCTTCACAGTACAAAAATGTATCAATTCAAAGTGGCTCAAGCTTTCCACAATACAGGAACGCAAGTAGTCACACTGCAGCAGATTGGGCAAACAGTAAATGGCGAAAACTCCCTGCAGTATTATAGTAGAGTGTAGGTTAATTAGGTAAGCTGTAAGTGGCACACCTGTACAGACTATAGAGGGATAAGTAGGAGCTATTAGTGTTGCAAAGTATCTAGAGTTCAGCAGGATTGGGTAGAGCACAAGTGGCACAAGCTATTCACTATAGGCAGGTTTGAGAGAAACTGCATAACTTCATAATACAGCAAGAAATTATGGCGACTACTCATTACTTTATGAGAGATGCAATAACTCTTAAAATATAAATATTAAATAATAAGAAAAATTGAATTACTCCATCAGATGGGTTAACGACCTATTTAGCTAATAATTCATCATTGCATTCCACAATTTACACAAAACCAAATAATGCTAATATCGATCACAAGCAAACGCTCCAGCCAGTTATTGGGAACGTAAAACCAGTTGTTCTAAACTCATCTTTTCCTCTCGCAGAATTAATAACAAATTTAACGCCATCGCATACTACGATGATCCGTTTTTTTTTCTGACACAAGAGTTCCACGAGAGGTAGTCAATTCTACGAGATTAGTTAATAGCCATAAATTTGTAAAATAAGTGTGGGTTAAAAAGTATGCCTTTTAGTTATCGGAATTTTAGCAGAATTTAAAACGTTTTAGCTTAGCTGAAACCAAATTTCATTTTGCATGAAACAACTAATTCACTCGCCTGCAATAATCGAGAAATAATTTATTTTGTATTCAATTGTTTATTTGTACTTTTATATTACTATTTTTCTCAGCATTTACTTTCAGCCTAATATTCTTAGAAATTATTGATGGGATGGTTATAATCACCGACAAAAAAAACCGGCACCTAATTTTTTTTAGCAATTTTGATATGACATAACTCTTTTATTTTTGATTTTACTGCAATGATTTTTTCGCCGGTCAATAGATCAATTCATTAAGATTGTGCTGCAGTTTGTCCTGATGAATTTTTTTTTGTTTGAATGTTTATATACCAGGGTAAGTCAAAATGATGTTTTTAGTCGTAAGTTTAAAACACCCTGTGGAAAAAACACGCGTAACAACCTTGTTCTAACATGATTTAAGATAAAGCTGGATGTGTTCCGAACATTTTGTTTTTTAAATCATCTGGCTATCTCATTTATTTTACCAGCTACGCATTTTTAAATGAAACGCTGCATTTTTCAATGTGAATAAAAATAATCAGCGTAAAATATCCAAATTAGCTAGTCGTTACTTTATTAGATTATTTTGACAGTGACGTTGTCAATATTATGTAATCAAAATGGTCTTAACCACTGCAGAGATGGGTAAAATCGTCGCTTTATTAGAAGATGGTGGTAATAAAAGTCATGTTGCCCGTACTTTACGAATTCCGCGATCAACCGTACAATATACTTGAAATAGATATCTCGAGATGGGAAACTATACCAGAAGGCCAGGGTCCGGAAGGAAAAAATCATCCACCTTAGCTGACAGCCGTTTCATATTGCTACAATCATTAAGGGATCGAAGAGCTACTGCCAGTTCACTAAAACATAACCTACAATAGGTACGTGGAAAAAACGTTAGTGAAGTAGCCATAAGAAGACGTTTAAAGGAAGCTGCACTTAATTTCCGCAGACCTGATGTAGCGCCTCAATTGCTTCCCCGCAACCGTCAGAATCCACTAAGCTTTGCAAGACAGCAAATCGCCAGATGAGCGTGAGCGGGTTTACCGCAGACGTAATGAACGGTTTGCCGACTGTACAATATCGGAACGAGTCTCGTTCCATGGCGGATCTGTGATGATTTGGGCGAGAATTTGTATCGAAGGACGTACAAACTCAAAATTTGTAGAAAATGGAGCTCTAAATGAACACAGATATATTGAAGATATACTACAGGACGCAATCACTCCATTGCAAGACAATGCCATCTTGTCGGATGTTGCGCATGTAGTAAATGAGTTTTTGGATGAAGTTTGAATTCGGAGGTTGAAGTGGCCACCCTGCAGCCCAGATCTCAACCCAAGTGAGCATTTTTGGGATAAATTAAAAAGACACATTCGTCACCGTCTCAATAAGCCTACAACATTAGCAGAGCTCAGGTTAGGCTTACAAGAAAAATATGAAGCTATTCTTCAAGAAAAAATATTCATTCTAATTGCCTCTATGCCACGAAGGATGCAGGTTATCATTGCGGCTAGAGGTGGACACACCCGTTATTAAGTTTCATTTCAATTTGTAATGCTCGAATGACAACATTAAATGATTGAAAGAAGAAATGTCTTCAAATGCATCGATTCATTTAAAAATGCGTAGCTCAGAAAAGAAACGAGATAGCCAGATGATTTAGAAAACAAAATGCTCGCAACACATCCAGCGTTATCCTAAATCGTGCTGGAACTAGTTTGTTACGCGTGTTTTTTCCACAGGGTGTTTTATGCTTACGACTAAAAACATCATTTTGACTTACCCTGGTATATAATCTTTCAAGCAACAAAAAATTCGTCAGGACAAACCGCAGCGCAATCTTAATGAATTGATCAATCGGCCAGCGAAAAACTTGTTGCTATAAAATCAAAAATAAAAGAATTATGGCATATCAAAATTATTAAAAAAATTTAGGTGCCGGTTTTTTTTGTCGGTGAGTTTATTATGATATATCAAGATTTGTATATTTCTCTGTTAATTAGTTTCCCTTCAATTTGATTAACTTAATAATTTTAAGTAGTTTTACATAACTTATTATTATTTTATAAAATAGTTACTTTTATTATTAATTTATATTTCATTTCAATAATCTCTTTTGGAATAATTTCCTTCAAGTCCAACGGTAAAGACGGCTGCTTTTTAGTATAGTATATCCCAGTAATAATCGCCGACTCCCGGTAAACGTTTTGGGTAAGAAAAATATTTCCCGATAATTAACCATTCTACAGACATCTGTGAAGAACCAATTTATTCACAATCAGAATCGGGCTTGCTTTAAAGGTTGTTTTAAGTGCCCTTGTATTAAATCAAATAAAACCAAAGTTTCGTCCGGAATCCAGCCCTGTTAAATGACCCTTGGAAATATATGGGCTTTTATCACCCCAAGCAGCAAGAACATTTTATTGCTGTTAATGAGGTCAACGATATATTTTGATATATTTCTGCGTTGTGGATTTAAACCAATGTTGGATTTTCTCAATCTAAAGGTTTCTCATAAAACTTGACCCATGGAAAAGTCTTCTTTGTGTTGTCGTTTAATTAATTAATGAACCATTCCTCATTTTGCGTTAACAATTTATTCCTACCTCGGAAATGTGCATAACTCTTCCCAACAGGAATCGATTGAAGCTATTCTAATATAATTGCAATTTTATGACATAAAATGGAATTTTAGAACAATATTGACATGAATCACACACCTAAAAAAAAACTCAATTATTCACTTTTTAACAGGATGCAGTATTATTTCGCCTTGCGTTTATCAAAATTGCACCATAACCAGAGTCACATATTTGTGCCGACACCATGAAAAATCCCACAGAGCTAGCAAGATTTTGCCTTCAATTACAGCTCCTAGCGACTGCTTTAATCAAAATTTAATCTGCAATTGCCTTCAGAATAACTTTATTAATTAATAAAAGACCCTGAAAATTGTATTAGAGTTTCATTCCCTATTTCTGTTATAGCATTCTAGCAACATTGAATTTTAATTTTACGACATTTACTGGGATTCCTAATTTCAGTGAATGATTTGCATTTATCGAGTCAATTGCGACGTTGCTGACTGTTTTACTATATTTTGGTATTTTTGCTTGTGATTTTTGAAAAAAATTGTGGTTTATAATCGACAATCATGGTGCATGCATGTGTAATATAGGAAAAAATGGACCATCTAAATAGAGATTTATCTCTTTACCATGAGTATGGTTATGTTATTGTTACTTATGCCTGAGATAACCAGTGGTGTACGAACCCCTAAAAATCGCGATTCAAATATAAGCAGAGATTACCCAACTTCCTAATGTTTGATTTCTAACTTCTATTTATTGGTGCTTAGTATATATAACAAAATTCAACTATTTTTACGTAGATTTTACTCAATTTCTTATAATTTTTTTTAAAACATTAAGGTTTTTGTGTACTTTTTGTTCTTGTCTTGTTAGTGTAAAGACTTATATTCGTGCTTCACGGTTCCAAAGATGCGTGTTTTTCATACATGAAAATTGCTGATAGAGGAGCGCAAGTATCTATTTTTCTCTAATCCTTAAATTTGTATTCTTAATACATAGTTGGAAAATGTTCAAGTTTGTTGTTAAAAATGAAATAAATAAATTTAATAAAATAAATAAATGCCCATATTTAAAAATACTCTAACATCATAATAAGCTCTAAACCTTTATAAAATAAGAGTTGGGTAAACCCGGCTATATTATTAATATTTATTTTTATTTTTATTATTATATTAATAGAGAAATAATTAAGAACAAGACTTTATAGGCACAATTCAAAAGGTCATGGTATATAATGTATATTTTATATGGAAAAATAAGGAAAGGTTTAAATTATGTCATTTGAGGTTGCGCAATAGTTTTTTATTTTTGAAAACAATTTAGTCATTTAGCAGATTTTATAGCAAACGTTAATATTATGTTATGAATGTATATTATAATAATAAAAAACATTATTTTATATAAATTTACATTTACAATTCCAATTCAAATCCTTTCGATATACACAAAATGTTTTTCTAGTTCTATAATCATTTAAGCGGCACGTAAGTGCTTGAATCATCTGTATGTTCCCGATTATTACATTTGTTGATTTGATAGATATTTTCTATGATTCTGGATAAGTTTTTAATGATTATTATTAGTCAATAAAATACGTATTTGCAGAAGGTTAAATTAGCCTATAATTTTTGGTGCATCAATTATCAGTTTATTTGAAAACACGACGCTTCGGTCCGCATTAACTCACTAACCGTTATCAAATATTGATATCTTCAAGTTCAGTTTTTCTTTTAAGTCGACATTTAATTCAACCTTTAAGCTTACGTCAATAATAATTATTCTTCGCAATCAAAACAAATATTATATTAAACAACTACTTCTATTTCTTCTATCCATCAATAATTTATGATTTTTTTAAAGTGATTAAATCTAAAAGTATCTGAAGTACTTTTTTATAATCTATTAACCCTAAAAAATAATGATCAATCGACCTAAAGCTATTTTAACCAATAGAACAAAATCGTAAAATTATATTTTATTATGTTCTTTTCACCCGTTCATTACCTAGCTACACGCCTCTGAAAAAAAGATTACAAACGGCAAACGTTGAACTTTATTGACATTCAGGGCCAAAATATACCTTTCACTCTCCCACCCATTAGTCATTTTCAATAACATTGCAATCAATAACAGATCGCCTTTCGAGGGGTTTTATGATTTAAATATTGGGTCCCTTATTTTTCTAGGTCTGTGATATTTCTCACCGTTTAAATGATGTGGGTAGTCATCAAAAATTATGTAGGTTAGGGAGATATATTGGTCATACATTTCCATTTATTTATTTATTTGTTTTTTGATAATAATGAATTTTACCAATGAAAGAAGTTTATAGTGACAGTAAAGGTAATTGAACAAATAAGACAGTTTTTTTTTTATTTTTTGGAAATAGAAGTAGTAAACATAAACATAGTGATTAACCCATACACTATATATATTTTTACCATGATACCTATCGTTATAACATTTATAATATTTGAGAAGTGAGAGTGGCGACAGGTCTTTGTTTCACGACCACTGAAATGAAATATTTGTATTAAAATTTCATGACATGGAGTATTTTGAAAAATTTGGACTTATCTAGTTGACATTTTAAAACTTTTGTGTCTAAACTACTTCTAAATACTACATCGTCATCAAGTAGCCCGTTGCATCCATTGAAGGACATAAGCCTCCTCTATTCTCTTCCATTTGCTTCTACTCACGCCTGGATCCAGTTTTGCTGGCCATTCTCTTAACGTCATCTGTCCAACGTGTGGGTGGTCTTCCTCTACTCCGTTTATCTATTCGTGGCCTTCACTCAAGCAGTCGTTTTGTATATCGATCACCTTGCATCCGGGCCACATGACCAACTCAGTTCCATTTAAGCCTCGCCACGACACTGATAGCATCGTCAACGCCAGTTCTTCTGCGTAGGTCTTCGTTTCGTATGTGGTCACTGAGGGTAACGCCAAGCATCGATCTCTCCATATTTCTCTGTGTCACTCTAAGTTTCTTGACGGTTACAGTTGTTAACGTTCGAATTTCGGATCCGTGCGTCATGACCGGTAGCACACATTGATTAAAAACCTTATCTCTTAAGGTGAACCGAAATATCGCTCTTGAATATGTTTTTAAGTTTCCCGAATGCGGGTCACAAGAGAGTGGGTCTTCTCCTCAGTTTTCGGGTTTGATTACCTCTGAAAAAGCCAACTTCATGGCCGAGGTACATGTAACTATCCACCATCTCAATTTCATTGATGTCAAACTCTTTCGCACACCTCTTGTAGTTTCTGCATCACGACATTCATCTCCCCAAGGCTATCCGAAATCAAAGCTATATCGTCTGCGAACCGTAAGTTAGTCAGGTTTTTACCATCTATGTTTATACTTCTTTGGCTCCAATCCAGCTGCTTGAAAGAGCTCTCCAGGACTGAAATAAACAACTTGGGGGGACAAAGTATCGCCCTGTCTCACCCCGCGCCCCGAAGGTATGTGGTCAGTATTTCCATGCAATTTTACCATCATTGTTGCGTTTTTGTAGATGTTTTGAATAAGTTTGGTGTATCGATAGTCGATTCTGCACTCCCGGAGCACATTCAAGACGGCGCCCAAGTCAACTGTATTGAAAGCCTTATGGAAGTCGACGAATGCCAAGACGAGAGGCATGTTATTCTCATTTGTCTCTTCGATTAGTGTTTTAATGTTTTCAAGGTGGCCATTAGTCCCAAATCCGTGGCGAAATTCCATCTGTTCAACCGGTTGGTAGAAGTCAAGTTTATTTTCGAGACGGGTAGCTATAATTCGTGTAAACAGTTTGTAAATATGGCTTAAAACGCTTATTGGTCGGTAATTCTCCAGCTCAGCTATATCCCATTTTTTATCTAGTAAAATAACGAGTTTTGTCAGTTTTTGGGAATTGTGCTGTTGAAAAGACAGATATTAAAAACTTTTGGAGTAATCGTTGGTCGCCTATTTGGATTGCGTCGGCAGCTACATTATCTTGACCTGGTGCTTTATTGTTTTTAGCTTTCTTCAAAGCCAGCTTTATTTCCCCTATAGTAATATCAGGTATCTCTTCAGACCCTTGATCTTTTAGATGTCAGAAATTCTGGTTCTACATTCCCGTCAGCATCAAGCCTACTTTCATACAGCAGCCGATAGAATTCCTCCAGGATTTTCAGTATCTCCTTTCTGTTCGTTGTAAGTTTTCCCTCTTTGTCCCTAATTTTGCATACTTCTTTTCTTCCGTTCGTGACAGAACACATGCTCAGACAATCATCGGGGCCAGTTTTAAACCTTGAATAAACCAAATTTTGGGAAAACAACTATGACACACAAACATAACCTCAAAGACGAAGAGCACGATTTTTCTCACAAATTACTGCTGGCTCACATTCTAGCCTTTACTAAAATATTTTCGTCAAAAGTGTTAATTGATGCTTATTTTTTCACCGAAGAGGAACGTGTTATTTTGCCTGATCTTGACCATCAGTATGTGCACCGTGCATTGTTGCCACTGTTTCTACATCATAGCTATTTTTGTGATAACGAATCATGTGAATAAATATGTGAAACTATTTTATATGCCGTACTTTAAGTATGCTAGTAAGGGTTCGTGGTCAAATGACCTATTTCCAATAGTTATTCTTAATATATTGTAGTGCGCATGTTTTTAACATAGAAAGGCTTATTTGACATATTAAGAATAGTTGCATCTCTTACACTGATAATATTAAAAATTTAACAGCGATTTTATTAGAAATTCACATAAAATATAAAACACGAACATTGAATTATTTTAAGCACCACGATCATAATACTCTACACTTGAACAGAATCGACCTAATTAAATCTCAAGTTGAGTGGAGTCGATAATTTAGTAAATTAAAAGAAATATAAACTAAAAACATATTTTATGAAACTGAAGAAATGAACATAAACTAAATAAATATTTCATTAAAACTTTTAATCAATCATCTCCTGATGATGCTGGCCCAAACGCGCTTCGAGTGCAAAAATTCTGTTTCGATATTGTGGATAAAACTCTGATTTTTACATTTCGGCGAACCCCAACTCAGGAAATATATTTGATGTCTTAACCTCACCACTTAATTGTTTGCGCGTTTTATCTTAAATCATCATCAATAACAATTTCCTGCAGTGGCTTTAAAAGCTCTTAAACCTAGCCGTTGCTCATCCAAGGCAGTATGGAACTGCCAGGAACTACTCACCAAACTAGGTAGTGAAAATAAACTTGCTCTGATCTGGATACCTGGACATACAGGATAGAAAGGCAACGAAAGAGCTAATGCATTTGCGAAGCAGATGGCCGCAACGGCCTTCATAGGGCCAGAACTAGTGCTGGGACTAGCTTATAACACAGCTGAAGAAGCCCTCTCCAGATGGACACAACAACAGTTCGTAGACAAATGGAGAAAGTTGCCGGGCCTAATTCATTTATGGCAGTGAATCTACCATCTGGAGTGAGAACTAAACAGCTTCTTCAACTTGGCCGACAACGGGTGCAGGCTGTAGTTCTCATATACACTGGTTATAATCGACTAAAAAGTCACATGAACAAGATAGGGCTTTTTGAAAAAACGGAATGCCGCTTGTGCTTGGAGGATGAAGAAACAATGTAGCATGTTTTTGCTACTGTCCAACAATGGAAAGAATCAGATAAACGGTGTTCGGAAATTCTCAAGATACACTTGCGGATTTGAAAACTACCCACCACAGAAAGCTATTCGATTTCATGAAACCACTGACCTAGTGGAAACCACAAATGTGAGCCACAATAGACCAAGGGTCGCAGTGGAGGGCCCCAATTGGGCCCACTCACGTATACAAATACAATGCAATACAATTAAGTTCAAATAGAGAAGACAAGGATTGATATATAAAAATGTCATATCGATTGCTAAAGTTTTCTCACAGCTAGAAAAACAAAATCAGCTATTTTTATGTCATCATAAGCGATTTATAGCATCGAAACGGAAGTGGTAGATATAACATAAAACTTTTATAAGCTTTTTCTCCTCGTTTCGTCTCAGTTTAATAGGATAATCGAGAAACTTATTGACCCAATTCGTAACTTAATAAAAATATAATTCCACTAAAAGCTGCAAGTACGCAATTTGGGTTAATTATGACGTTATAATTATTATGGTGATTAAAATTATTATTGCGTTCAGCTACTTAATCACCAATTAAGGTTGTTTTTTGTATAGTTTAGTACGAAGCGTATTACGGTAAATTAATAATTAATATGATCGTAAAGGATAGTACAGCTTTTCGTGTCTGTGTACGTGTTAATATTTTGATCGTCTTGTGTCTACCAATTTGGAAATTGTAGGGCAAATTTGCATTATAAAAAGTATATTTTTGTCATACGCTCCCAAAAATAGCTATTTTACGGACTCATTTGAGTCCGTAAAATGCTTCTTTTTAGGCCTAGTCCCTAAAAGTCGTCATGGCAACCTTTACGGACTATTCCAAAATTCCTGAATATGTCTAAATGTCAAATTTCGAATGACATGACAAAATTGTCAAATAGTTGCTACGATATCAAATTCTAAGCTAACTTTGTCGTACATTATGATTTCAAAAATTATGGTAAATTTGCAAATTTAGGCGTTCTGAAGAATTGCAAAAAGCGTATATATAAAAATTTAATTTTGGGAGCGTATGACAAAAAATAGTGTTTGTCACACGTACCTAAATGAAGTTTTTCAGGACTCATCTGCTATTCCGGACTCGGCTAACGCCTCGTCCGGAAACAGCAATGATTCGTCCTGAAAAACTTCATTTTAGGTACTTGTAACAAAAATAACTATTATGGTCATTGGATAATGTAAGAAATGCGAACCAAAAACTACTTGATCAACATTCTGTGATTAACCATTTTTCTACTATTTGTAGTTAATACAGTATATCATCCATCATTAGTATGAATAATTACACATGTACTATCTTTAATTTCTGATATTCTAGTCTTCGTTAGCCGCTTTCCACCTATTATTTGACATTGCTTGAGACAAACCTAAAATAACCATAATGATAATATCCTTTTTATAATTATATTTGTTCGATTTTTAGAGAAAGGGTTCGACTAACAATTGATTTCGTCCAATTTTTCAGTCAGAGCAGTAAATAGTTCTCATTTATATTTGTAGGGACATTGAGTCCCAATAAATACTCTCCCCTTAAACAGAGAATGTATTTTATCTTGTTCCATCTTACAGAAATCCCGGCGCTTACTTTTAAAAATTATGAGCTATACGTCAGCAAAGTTTTACCTCCAAGTGATCTATAGAAATTACGCTGCACTTTTAGAGAATTAAGTTATTACTTGGCGAACTGCCAATAACTTGCCCTGGGGCTTTTAATGCAATAAATTTTTTATTAAGTGGGATTAGGGTTAATACGTTTCTGATAATCTTATATAACGTTGCCTGGATGGCGCGCAAAGTCGGAATAGAGGGATACCCTCGTAGAAATCAAATTATGTTATTCTTTGCGCTTCTTCCTTTTATTTATGTGATCTGTTAGCTTATGTGCATCCTTCTCTGTTTATTGTTTATCGATGGAGATTTATCTCATAACTTTTGTTTTCGCAAAAGAGTTTAATTTTTTTTGCTACATAGAATTAGATTTGCTAGTCTGCAGTACCCTTAAAAACACGAACCTACAAACACTGCTTTTAAATTATGGCAATATCTACACTATTTTCCTTTCAAATTTTTATTTATTCTGCAGGGTATTTTAAAAATAATAATAAATGTCAATTTTCCAACAAACGAACCCCCCCAGAGAACATTTTCAGGAAACAAAGCAGACAATTATAAATCTCGTTTTAATATTTACAAAATTAAATTGAAGCTGTCGGAGGCCCACACAAAAGCTAACGTTAATAGTATTTTAGCTAAATTCGAGACCTTCATATCTGATTGCGGGAACAATTTTGTGTTATTAAAATTATTCAATAAAAGTTGCCAACTAATTGTGGTAGAGAGCCAATTGACAGCTAAATTTTAAATATTCCTGAATTGAAGTTACGTTTATTTTCGTGTTCTCCTAGCGCCATTTCTATACCATTTTGAAGATGGTGGTTCTAGTGGTATTTTTCTTGAAGTAGGTGAAATTACATTTTTGTTTCACATATTTTGAAAAGAATCATTTGTTTTTCAATCACTGATTTTTCCAGTTCTATTGTTTGCACCACTAACTATGAACATGCAGTAGAACAACATAAAATTTTGTTATCGAAATGTGCTTCTTGCAATAATACTTTTTCTGCCAAAAAGTTGGTTAAAAAGTGATATGGTTGAAAATGATAGCCCTTGCGATGTACTGCTCTTCCTCGGAGGCAAAGTATTTTTAGTGGTCTATTAGACTTTTGATATCAGTAACGCAATTGAAATAAACAAAAAAACACCGAGTTATTGCTCATTTTGGCTCTTTCTCAATTAGCCAAGACATATTGGTCTAAGCGAATTAAAAACCAGTTGAAAACATTCAATACCCTGATCATTTCTTAATATTTTCAGTTTTACGTTACTATGTCAATATGTCGTAGATCCCTAAAAATGCATCTGCTTCCAAGGAAGAGAGCTGTAAACCTGAACTAAAACCTTTCGAAATGCATACATGTCAATTTTAATTATTTGTAAATAACTGAATTTAGGCATATAATAATAATATAATATATAGAATATATAAACGTTACCAGATAATTAAAATATTTGCTAGGGTAAAGGGTGCTCCATTCAATACATTTTAAAATCGGTCGCTTAGTTTTAAACCCATCCGGCTTATTTCTACAAATACTTTAACTTGTACATTAATCAACTACTTATGATCCAATAGTTGATAACGAAGAAATCAATAAATAATTTCTCCAATGTTCTCAAATGTATCTATTTTCAACTCAGGTTCAAAGAACATTTTTAATTTGAAACAATAATATCGAATATGATATAAAATATGCATAAAAAATACCTGAAATGATTTCTTTTAAAGGTAAGTAATATTCTCTTTGATTAATTAATTAATGCCAGGCTTGATGATAGGATGTAAAAGCTTGTACACTTGATTGAAATTATTTGCTCAGCTTGTTCGTGAACCGAAGTCTCATTACTTGAATATACGCTACGATGAATAGCTATGCAATTTTTTCTTTGATTGCGATTTGCACACTGGAATTAATTTAATGCTGAATCATCTTCTATTAGTTAGTTGACTCAAACGACAACCTATAGTCATCCTTGTACCCTTCTTTGAAATCTTCATCCCATGAGGAAGAGTTATCGCTTTTAAGTAATAATGATTCAAATTTTGTTAATCACTATTCATCTGCTTTACTTATTTTCTTAGTAGGTGTTGTTTATTCCTTCTCTTCTGCTCCTTGGCAGCAATTTTTCATGTAGTTCCTTTCATTTTTGTTTCTTTCATCTATTTTCTTAGCTATTTCATTAGCATTTTATTGTTTACCTTTTCTGTTCCCTAATAATGTTTAGTATTAGTATTTCATCTCTTAATTATGCCAATAGAATTCAGGATAATTTATTACTAAACCAATAGCTGACATCGATGTTAACTAACAAATTATTATTGTTAGTTCCTAAGCCTTTGAATATCCGTTTCACTTTGGGTTGGCGAAATTCCAGACCTGGCGTTGAGGAATTGACTCTCCGGATAGTTCGGGCAGCCTTTCCTTAAAGATGTAAGGTAGAATTTGATGCAAACGTTTTGGCAAGAATGTTTACTTTTCCTTTGGCGTTTTCACTATTGAACAGTCGTCTTTGGTCAGTAGTAGAATTGACGTCTTTGAGAAACTGATTGACGGCTATGACAACTGACCAAAAGGATCTCGATCTGTTAGGATAGTTTTGAGGAGCTTGTTCTTGATCTGCCAGTTATATCCCTCCTTGCTCTCGGCAATGGTCCGCTTATACCGATTTCAAGCTGTGATGAATATTTAAACAGAAAATACCTAACTAAGAAATACTTAAGTTATTTAACTTCTTACAATATTAAATTTTACCAATAATGTAAAATCTTCTTCTCATCTCATGAGAACGAATTATCACTTTGAACTGATAGTGATTCAAATTTTTAAATACTATTCATCTGCTCTGGATATTTTTAGCAGCTGCTTTTTTGTTCCCTCCTCTGCTCCTTGGCAGCATTTCTTTCATGTAATTCCGTGCTTTTCATCTATGTTCTTAACTATCTCTTAAGCATTTTGCTGTCTCCTAATAATATTTATTATTAGTATTATTTTTTTCATCTTTAACGAGACTTTTCCTCAGGCATAAAAAACAGTCGTTTGGATGAAGGCGGTATGGTAGGACCTACAGCGGTTGATGACATTTGGCTAAAATGTATATTATGTTCTTACTGGGCTGCTCGATCTTCGGATGGTCCTGTTCTGTAACGGACCACTGGCAACTGTTTTTGGGGTGTCCGGATTTCAAATGGTCCAGGTTTTGATGCAGATAATAAAGATTCAATGTCTTGTAGATTGAACGACACCTTTCCGATGTGTTTTCTCACCGCAAAAGTCATGATTCCAGTATATTGTATTCGTTGCTTGGCAACATGCAATAACTATACAAGAATAGAAAATAACAGTCCGGGAATATAACATTCCCGTCCTAGGACGGGAATGTAACATTTCTGTCATATTCAAACGCCTTGTTTGTCAGATCTGACGTTTATCAAAAGTAACATTTGGCTGTAGTTTCCGTAGCTACGTAATAAACTTCAAGCTCGCTCGATTCAAAACTTGATATTATGTTGAGTTTAAATTTAAAACACGTTTTTATTTACATTAATATTTGGCTCTATTTATATAAGTACGTATTCTAATTAATTTCGATCGGATAAAAAATAGTATGTGCAACTCGTAGGAAAAGCACATTCCTGGACTCCTGTGTTGCTGGCCTCGGCTGCGCCTCGTCCAGCAACTACCACAGTCGTCCAGGAATGTTTTGCTTTTCCTCCTAGTTACACAATATACTATTCTTTTGGAAGAAAATACACATTTTTTAAAATATAGGAATTAACACAATATAGGTTCTTTTCGTTGGCTCCCTGGGAACCATATTGAAATATGTATATATGTTACAGTGAAAGCTGGAAATCCAGAGAATGCTAACAATCCCTAGTGAAAGCTAAAAATCCCGTATCAGGTCAGTGAAAGTCGAATATTTCAGAAAGTTTCTTGCTTTTACTAGTGAATGGTAGCATTCACTAGTTAAAGTAACATTCACTAACTGCCATCGGTGGAAGTTATTTTATGATGCTAATGCTGACTGCTTCAATTGAGGATTGGGTGCATTATTATTAAGTTAAATATATATTCAAAAGCAAATTAGCATGTCGTTAAATACAAAAAATGATGTTATTAATGCATTAAAGTAGTTTGCTAGGAATGTATCAAAATTTCACGAATCAATTTAATAATAAAAATATAATTAGACATAACTTCATGCATTGGCAAAATATAATTTATTTATTAGTACAAGGCAAAGCAAAGTGACATTTTGATGTACAAAGTGAATTGTTTTTTCTGCACAAACACTTGTTTGATGTACATTTTGTTTTACACTGGCATTTTGCAAATCCTTGGCCTCTACCTGTTGATTGTATTATTAAATATTGCCTCCATTTAAATAGAAACGACACCCAAAAAACATACACGTATTAGCAAAAGAACAACACATTAATAAACATCACAGAAACCTAACCTCAAAAAAGCCGATTGTTTTGGCGGGCAACTGAGTCGAGCGCAACGATGCCAATTTTCATTTATTTACCCGTAACCGTATCCTAATTTACGAGTATAATATAATAACCAGCTTTAAATCAAAGCGATCAGCCACTGGCGAATACAGCGGTGGCAACAAGCGTATTGCATTTCATTCTTTAGATTACATTCCCTGATCGATCTCAGTGATTGTTAGCAATAACTAGTAAAAGTCGATTTCCAAGGCCATTATCGAACTTTCACTGAACAAGATTGCCCAAACCAGGGAAACCTAGTTTTCACCAGTGATTGTTAACATTCACTGATTTCCAGCTTTCACTGTAACATATATATTCATTTCGAGAAATCAGCTGAATGTGGCTGTTAGGACAATTGAGTAGCTTGTTCTTGATCTGCTCATTATATCCCTACCTGCTCTCGTCATGGTCCACTTGCACTGATTTCAAGTCATGATGAGTATTCAAATAAAAAATACATAACAGCGAAATACTTAACTTATTTAATTCCTTACAATATTAAGTTTTGCCAAAAACGAAAGAATATAAAATTCATTTTTAACTTACTTTTCTAGTGGTTTTGATAACACTGGACAAAAATCTCAACATATTTTTACACTTGCCAAAGCACACCTTTCCTGCAATATAGCATATAAATAAATGAAGTATTTATATGGTTAAATGCCAAATATCATACCATGCTAAAATGTATGACTGTATCTTTGGGTTTAAATATTTTTTATTTTTTATTTTGATGACGTGTCACTTATTGGTTAATTTATTGTGTCCATACGTAATGAACCATACAAATTTTTTAATGTAAATTTTTAGAAAATTTTATCTTTGATAATTTTTGTAATTTCAAAACTTTGGGAGAGATGCACCAGTACATGACAATATGTAGGTATCTTTTGTCCGGCATCAATTTTGGGGAAACATTTCAAGATAGGGCTTCCGTTTGTTAACTAGATCTGCAGGATATATCATAAAAATATTTTTTAGTTAACATGTTATTAATATTTCATAAAAAAGAAAATGCAAATATATACCTATGATTATGAGCAAGGCAATGATGGTGCGCTTAAAAATATCACTGCTCCTATCGAGATCCTATGAAAATAAATCCTATGATAATAAAAGGCTTAATAAGCTTAAGAGATGAGAAAATATGACAATTAATTTATTGCATCAAATACTGTTGAAACAGGTCAAGTAAATATTTATGGAATGAAACTTTAATACATCTAATATGTTTTCGTCGAAGAAGGTTGTATAAAGTTAGTAATCGTATAATGTAGGATCCAATTTAAACCCACAAATCATCCTGTTGTTTTTATTTTCGCTTCCTCAGTTTTCTAATCATTGGTGTGCTCCGGTTCAAATTGCTTCCTAGAGGCAAAACAGAAATTAACTTCGAACCCGCCGCTCCGTCCGCTCAACTTTTTATTTAGTCTGACCATAATTTTAAAATTTATAGTTTAATCTCGAAGACCTAAAGCTCGGTTAATAACGCACAAACGTGAATTTATTTCTGGTTTAATAAAATGTTATAAAAGTTCAACGCAGTTTTTCCTTTTTATTACAGTAATGACTTTTAATTTACAGGTAACATCCTGGAGCTATTTTTTAAATCTATTAAGTACTAAACTAATTAAGTACTTGTCGGCATTGTTCGCGTACTTGTATTTAGACGAGTATTGTACAAAAAAATGGAAAATATAACGGATAAAATAAGAATATACTTTTGAAGATTTCTGAACAACGTCTAGGATTTTCTCGTATATTTAAACTCCTGCTAAGAGAGACTATTTTTAAGAAATATTACCAAACCTTAAACATAAATATTGTAGAGTTTTTCACCAAATTTATTTCTTAAAATAAAATCTATAGGTAGATGGCAAAATATAGAGAAAAACCCTGTATGTACAGGGTGGCCCATATTTGGTATTTAATAAACTGTAAGGTGTTTCATTTAAAATTGTAACTTTGTTTGACCACCCTGTATATAAAAAGTTAGGATTAAAAATATGCAAAAAAAACATTATTTTACTGGGAGTAACTTTTGTATTTAATTTTTTTTTGGATACCCCCTTAGTTTTCAAGATGAGGCATAGTTATCTCGAAAACTACTGTGGTTGCAAAAAAAAATAAATACAAAAGTTCCATTAAAATGGAAGATTTTAATGCAAAGGTGGGGTGGAGAAAGTAGATGAATGCACAGGTGGTTATGGACTGGGAGTTAGGAATGAAACGGGCGATAGATTTTTTGATTTCTGCCAAAACAACAATTTTGTAATAACAAATACATTATTCAAATTACCTAAACGCAGACTTTACACATGGAGATCGCCAGCAGATAAAGAGGGATAGATCGTATGAAACCAAATTGACTATGTGTTGATTAGACAAAGATACAAAAACGCAATCATGTCTGCAATAACATCAAAAGGAAGTGTTAACACCAAAAACATATAAAAAGAAACAACTGATGACAGAGGAGATCCTTGAGTTAATGGACAAAAGACGACAGTACAAGAACAGAGATGATATGAAATATAGAGAAATAAACAAACAAAAAAAAACATAAAGTTAAAGGAAAATGGCTAAAAGAACAATGTGAAGAAGTAGAGGAGTATCGAAAGAACATGACAGTTTTAACACTCACAAAAAAATAAAAAAGATGACTTATACTAATAGAAAAAGAATACCAGAAATACTCAAAGATGCAAACGGAGAACTAATCTTGGATAAAAATCTGAAACTAAAAAAATAGCAGAATATATCATTGGAGACAATAGAACAGGACAAATGGAAACTGAAGAAGAAGATAACGAGTTACTAAAAATATTAAAAGCAGAAATATAAACGGCCCTAACAAACAGCAAAAATGGGAAAGCAGTAGGCCCAGATCAGATCCCAGTTGAAACATTAAAATGCATGAACGACGATATATTGCTAGATTTATTTAACGAAGTATACAAAACAGGACATACACCGGAACAATGGTTACTTTTCACCTTCTGCGCTATCTTAAAAACTACAAACGCTAAAGACTGTTGTGAATACTTATCCTTAATAAGTCATGCACTCAAGGTATTTCTAAAAGTAATACATGGACGCATTAATAAAAAACTAGAAGAGGGAGTAGATGACAGTCAATTTCTGTTCAGAAACGGACTAGGTACCAGAGAGGCATTGTTTCCACTGAATGTGTTAACACAGAGGTATCTAGACATAACTATGGATATGCATATCTGTTACGTTGTTATTGGAATCAACCTACACAAATAATATGAACAAAGCCCGGAAATATAAATAAGGAGATAAGTGAGACAGGGATGTGTTATGTCTCCCCTGTTCTTCAATGTATACAGTGAATCAATTTTTGAAGAGACACTACCTACTATCCTGAGGAGGAAGGAATAATAATAAACGGAAAAGTAATAAACAATATAAGATTTGTGGATCACACAGTGTGGCAAGCTCCGCGGAAGAACTTCAAAGACTATTAAATAGAACCAGTACATTTTGTGAACAGTATGGATTAACAATAAGCATAAAAAATACTAAAAATATGGTAATAACAAAGAAGCCAAACATACAATCAAACATAAAACTAATGGATCGACAAATAGAAAGAGTTCGAAAATACAAATACCTATGCACCTGGATTACAGAAAATAATGACTAAACAACAGAAATAAGAACTAGAACAGAAACAGCAAGAAATGCGTTTGTGAAAATGAAAACAATTCTCTGTTCCAGAGACCTCACAATAGAACTAAGAGGGAGAACATTAAGGTGCTATGGGTTTTCAATACTATACTATGGACTGGAAAGCTGGACACTTAAACAAGAACACATAAACAAACTGCAGTCGTTCGAAATGTGGTGTTATAGAAGAATGCTCAGTATATCATGGACAGAAAGAAAAACAAACGTGGAAATACTTCGAAAAATGGGTAAAGAATATGAAGTAATTAACACCATATGAAAGCAAGAAAGTTACAATATCTAGGACACATAATGAGAGGACGGCGGTATGAGATGTTTAGACTTATTATGCAAGGAAAGATAAAGGGAAAAAGAAGCATTGGTAGAAGGAGAATTTCATGGTTAAGAAATTTAAGGGATTGTTTTAACTGTAGCTCAATAGAACTATTCAGAGTGGCGGCAAATAAAGTTAGAATAGCAATGGTGATATCCAATCTCCGATAGAAGATGGCACCCAAAGAAGAAGAAGTTGTTCCTAGTAATATAATCTTTATTTTTTGTATATTTTTAATCGTCACTTTTTTATATACAGGGTGGTCAAATAAAGTGTACAGTTTTAAATGCAACACTCGATATTTTATTAAATGTTTGGATTCTACTCAAAATTCTAAGCGGATTTTATGGTATACCTCTAGAGTTAGTAGTTTCAAAACTATAAACAGTTGAAATTCGGTACTTTGGCTACTTTTCACGCTGGTAGCAAGAGAAAGTTAAAGATGGAGTAAAATGAGTTTCATATTCCTATTTTAACTCTTCAAGAGCTATCTGATGGTTCTAACTGATGGTGCATACTGAGGTACCAGATTTGGTTCCCATGGTACATCCTGCTAGTTAGTACCGTCAGATAACTCTTAAAAAGTTAAGACTGGAATGTGAAATTCATTTTACTCCATCTCTAATGGTCTTCTTGCTACCAAAGTGAAAATTGGCCAATGTACCGATTTTCAACTGTTTATAGCTGTGAAACTACTGACTCTAGGTGTAACATCATACATTTAATATGCTTAGAATTTTAAGTAGAATCCAAAAATGTAATAAAATATAGAGTGTGTCATTTAAAAAAATGTAACTTTGTTGAACCACCCAGTATATAAAAAGTGATGATAAAATAATACAAAAAAAATAAAGATCATTTTACTGATGCAACGTTTGTGTTTATTTTGTTTGCAACCACTTTAGTTTTCGAGATAAGGTATATCCCCGTCTTAACCTGGCCACCCTGTACCTACATTCAAGTGTAATAATTTCAAGAACAGCCACGTCATAATATGCTAGTGGGGAACTGATTATTTCATCTAATTGATGACCAGGTGGCGCGATTCTGGAACATACGTAGGTCAGAGCATGATCATTTTTATATTTTGTTTAGTAAGTAACTTATGTTTTGGTTAGTTCTGGTTCGGTTTTGCTAGCATAGCCTAAAAACATGTCTGAACGACCGATCATAGCCCTGAACGGCCATGTCATCCATCACGGGTGACATCCTTATTAACCCTAAAGTATGGCTTTTTTTATTAAATTTAGAAAAATAGAAAAAAATCCTAGCCATTTGATTTTCGAAATGCATATTTATGACATTTTAATAATTTATTGGCCTAGTGCTATTACATCACCCACTTTTCCCATTTATAAATAGTTTCTGTATTGTTATGGTGGACTCATATTTATGTACCCTCAGGCCATTAGAAGGAAATATATAGGTAACTATCTGGTACATAAATCATGACAATTTGTGGTTAAATAATTATCGATTTCGAGATATATTGCAGTTTAATAAAATAGGACTCTCGTAATATGTGTTTAACATAGAGATACCTTGCAACCAGTAATAGTGGTATAATAGTAGTTGCGCCAAAAGACTTTGCTGATAGGCCCAGAAGAAACTTACAGCGTACCTCAAATCTTCTCCCTATTCTGTCTATTCTGGTTCATTGTTACAATCGTCTGCCTGAAGCGCAGTTGCTTGCTTTCCCAGGAGGAAGCTTTCTCGAGTGCCGCAAGCAGACTCCCGCTCCGGAGGACTGTCGTTTCACCAATCCTGAGCCATCGATGTAATATAGGAACGCTCACTGCTTGCGTCCCTAGTAGAGGGTCTTTCAGATTTTGAGCCGGACGGCTTTATCTGAAATATCTGAAAAATACATAATGAGAGATGACTTAAGATAGAAGTCTGATGGAGATTCAGACGACGAAAATTCAGATATTATATCCAGTTGCAAGTGAAACACACTACAGCCATAGAACCTAGCGGCAATTTGACCCAAAAAGAAACTACGAGGACGAATAGAATAAATATCAACAGGTTGAGAAAGTACCTTATTTTACGTGAAAAAAACTGTCTCAAATGGAGCGGAAAACCAGGAAAGAAGCTATTTCTAAAACATCATAAAATTTGCTAAACCATCTACTTTGGAGCAAAGATGCTCCTATTGGTGTGATCAGTGGAAAATCAGCATGGTCCTTGTCTTTTACGCTATTCTAAACAGTATCGTTACTTTTACCAAGACAGACATTAAAGTACAGGGTGGCTCGAATTCGTGTCTATGTATGGGGAACTCGAAAACCGTAAGAGATACAGTGTCGGTCAAATTAAGGCAAAATTGCGCATTATAAGTGCCTAACAATATGCCGTTTAGAAAGTTTTAAAATTCCGAGTATTTACGGAGATATCCGGAAAAAACCGAAATTTTGAAAAATCATTTCATTTTTTTCCTGGGCTTATTTAAAAACGGATTTCAAATCTAATTGCACTTTTGCATTGCCACTTTTTCCGCTGTATCCAATGATGATATCCAGTTTGAAATCCGACGTTTCGTCTTCAAGGGATCACCATCAACTTTCTTTTTTTAAATACGAACTTTAATTTTTTTTATCGTTTTTCAGATTATTATTGGCTTTATTAATATGAGTATGTGTTTTTATTTTTTTTTATTTTTGATTTTTTTATTTTTAATATTTTTTTATTATTTTTTTTTATATATTTTGCTTTGGCCTGATTTTAAATAATTTAAGGTAGGTACTTTTGAAATTTTCATATTCCATAAAAATATTTTATTTGTTTTTTGCATTAAGTGGAAAATTGGAGCCCGTATTAAAAATTAAAAATAGTAAAATTATTTTTTGCGAGAATATTGCCATGAACTATTACTCAAACAAGTTGCTTAGTGCATTTTATTTATAAGCAAAATTCCAATAGGTGTTTTTCCATCAGTTCCTATAGTATCACGTAGTATGATTATAAATTTTTGATGTTCTCTATTAAATAAACTTTTTAATTCGTTAAAAGTTGGGAGTATCTTTGCAGTAAGCAACTTGTTTGAGTAATAGTTCATGGCCATATTCTGGTAAGAAATAATTTTCCTATTTTTTATTTTTAATACGCTCCAATTTTCCACTTAATACAAAAAACAAAATAAAATATTTTTATGGAATATAAAAATTTTAAAAGTACCTAGCTTAAATTATTAAAAATTACGCCAAAGCAAAATATATAATTACAAAAATAATAATAAAAATAAAAAAAAAATTAAAAAAAAATAAAAACACATAGTCATATTAATAACGCCAATACCATCTGAAAAACGATAAAAAAAATTAAAGTTCGTATTTAAAAAGAGAAAATTCATGATGATCCCCTGAAGACGAAACGTCGGATTTCAGACTGGATACCATCATTAGATAGAGCGGAAAAAGTGGCAATGCAAAAGTGCAATTCAATTTGAAATCCGTTTTTAAATAAGCCCAGGAAAAAAAATAAAACCAATTTTCAAAATTTCGTTTTTTTCCGGATATCTCCGGAAATACTCGCAATTTTAAAACTTTCTAAACGGCATATTGCTAGGCACCTAAATGCGCAATTTTGCCTTAATTTAACCGACACTGTATCGCTTACGGTTTTCGAGTTCCCCATACATAGACACGAATTCGAGCCACCCTGTACAGAGATTGAATTATTCGACCGATAAAGCTGTTGTTGACGAAGATGTGAGAAATACAAAAAAAAAAGACCGCCCTATATTAGAACATAACATAAATCAAGTATTTTGTAGACTTTACTACTACACAGGGCTTCTAAATCTTAATTTGAGGACAATCAATTTACTTTTGAATAAAGGGACAAAAACCATTCCATGCTCCAATCAGTAAAACTAGCATTGTCAAATCTGTCAAAGGAATGACATTTAATGAAAAATGTGACCTTTGGACCCGCACGATAAGACCGCTTTTGACAATAGCTGACTATTGCACGTTAAATCATACAAAACCAATTAATGAGAATATTTCCCTCATGTATAAAAAATCCCATTAGAGGAGTGCAATTCTCGGAAAATTACAGCGATAATTGCACTGTAGAAACCGAAAGAGCACAGCGATAATTGCATCGTACGTATCTATGGTAATTCCATTGTAAACTTACGATGACAGCAACAATTTATAAATAACGTCAAAGTCAAGTGAATATATATTATTAAAAATGCCTCGTTTCGGATTAAAAAAATCATATTTTTGCGTCTCTTTGCTTTGTCTGCAGTCACATGTACATTTTTGTATTAAAAAAAGAATAAAAATGTATTTTTTTTAAACCATGTCCTTATTCGGGAAATATTCCCCAGAATTACACTCGTGCATCAAAATAACCAGATAATTTTGCATTCGAGCGTGTTGTCTTAGAAAAACTGCATTCAGTCATTTTCATATTTTGGAAAAAGAACCCTCCACCTTCGGTGTCGGGCTCTTTCTCCAAAATATGAAAATGAACTCATGCAGTTTTTAGACAACACGCTGTTATGCAAAATTATCGGTAATTTTGATGCACTTGTGCAATTACTTCCGATAACCACACTAAAGATAATTGCTTTAAAACTACATGACAAGCATCTTATAACATTAGCTGAAACCACAAAAATATTAAAGCTTAAATTCCAAACTCTTTTGTTCAAATGAGAAATAGACAAAAAAAATACGAAAGTATATGATTTCAATTATTATTTCACTTCACTTTCATATTGTCCTCCAAACTCAATTTGGCATGGATAGTTTATCAGTATTTGATAAAGTCCGTTCAAAAATAGGATGTATCCGTATGGAGTAGTATTTTATGTATCATTCCCAATGATGCTGACGATAAAAATCATATTTCTAAGGTCAAAAAGAAGCTCTTCTAGTTTACTGCTCACGGAATCCAGATTTCTGACTGTGCGACAAATCTATGTCAGTAGTATTATAGACAGATTTGACAATTAAATGAAAAACAGAGTTGGCGATTACTAGCACCATGACATGGTTTGTTACCTTTGGGAGCTGCATATAAACTGCAATACATTCTAAAGTATAAATCTTCGAACCTTTGAGAACCAAAACAAACCAATTGTCCTGGTATCTTTTCATTTTCATAAGTCTTCTGGAAATATTTTATTTTTATAATCCACCGCTCATTATTGGGGGGAGCAGTTCAATCAACTGGTTCATAGATACAGCACCGGTAGAAATAAAGCTTGCCTCTCGATTTTTTTTTAAACTCAACAAACATTGTTATGTAAACATGTGGTAGTTCCTTTATAAAAAAAAAACAGATATCTGATTACTTCTATGTTGAAAGGTTATCCATAAATTTGCACCAAAGAAAATCATCATCTGGTAGGTATGCTTTCCGCGTTCAAAAAAATCAGATCAGATTCAAAAAATCTTACATTTTCACTTTATATTGTTGGAAAATAAATATTTTTTGATACATAGTAATTCAGGGTTAAATCTTGGAAGATAACATTTTTATATTGGACTAGCTATGAAGTTTTAATAATTTATTTGTACATATTGCATGGGTTCCTGTGTATAAAGTAATTAGCAAGAAGCCGCTAGATCCAACATTTAAATATATAACGATTTATTTCACAATCATTTTGCAGGTCATTAGGCAAACAGATCTGATAAAAATAAAAAGATATTATTACCCAGAAACATCCAGTATGCTTTAAATACAGTTTTTTCCGAGAACACGTTTGCGAATGCAGTTTGCATATGAATCTAAATCTTTGGCGTTGACACTTTTTTAATTAACGTAACTAACTTGTTCAAGCGAACAAAGCCTACAAAAACTTGGAATGAAAACCGAAAATAGGAGTGGACAACAAAGCATATATCAATCCAACAATCGTAGAAATACAAAAGAGTTGAATTATATTTGTTGTATAAAAATACATTATTTTTCAACTACTTATTATGCTGCTATTGGATATTAAAATTAGTTTTCGAGAGTCACTTAGCATTTATCGTTTAATAATATTTTTGTAGAGGACGCGAAACATAATAAATTAGTGTATTTTACAATTGCTAAAATAATCTCTGACTATAAGGTAAGATATGAGAGTTAGTACCTCATAATTCGGAATTTGAGTCACGGATAGTGTCTCAGAAAACTTTTTTTTATGAGTATGATACACACACTAAAAGGAGATCCTATGGCACTCGACGAGCGGTATGTGTGCGGAGATGTTGATTGACACGGTTCTAGAATATTGTAACCGGATTATTGGCTTCATTGGGTCATTAATATAAATGGAAACCAGAGTTTGGGTTAGATGGTGAAAGTATTGCGTCTTGAGACACGCGTTAAAAGTGAATGTGTCTGAGATGTGTCCATCAACTACAGCGTGTAGAGATCGGTTCTTAAGAAAACTGTCAAGTCAGATGCAGAGAGAGAGGCTGATGGTCCGAAGCACGGCAGTTTGTTGAACAATTCACCATGCCAAGCTGTCGAATGCCTTCGAAATATCTATCGCAATCGCTCGAGATTCTCCATAGTTCTCAATTGCCCTTCGGTGACATACGCTAATATATCTCCTGTCCTTTATTTGCGAAAGTCGTATTGGTTATCGCTAATTAGTCTCTTGGTCTCGAGGTACTTGAGTGACTACACGTTCCATGGCTTTGGAGATTATTGAAAGCAAGGCAATTGAGCATGGTTTTCTTGCCTTTCTTTGGAACAGGTTGCACTCGAACGACTTTCCAAGAAAACGGGTAAATCC
This sequence comes from Pissodes strobi, assembly GCA_016904865.1. NCBI lineage: Eukaryota > Metazoa > Arthropoda > Insecta > Coleoptera > Curculionidae > Pissodes > Pissodes strobi. The sequence continues at coordinate 533,404 of MU181922.1, read as the reverse complement.
CTTTTCGGTGAGACAGAGAAAAATTCTAGAAAAATGGGTGTTAGTTCGTTGGTGCAGTTTTTTACCACGATTGCAGTTATTCCGTTCGGTCCTGATACCTATTTTATATCTGGTTCTTTGAGGACTTTACGAATATCACGGTGATCAAACTTAGCTTGTGCCATGGTAGTGTTGATGTTCGATATGCTGAGGAGAGCCTTGCCTTGGGGGACGTTTAAGGTAGAGTACGATGAAAACATTTTGGCGAGCGCGTAGGTTTTTCCTTGCCTGATGCCGCGTTCATCTATCAATGGTGGGATAGATGTTTTTGTAAAGTTATTAATTACTGCCTTTGCTACCGACCAGAAATTCCTGGGGCCACTGGGACATTGCAGAATTTTATTCCTGATCCTTTGACTGTGTTTGTCCTTAATTTCGTCAACGTTTACTTACATTCGTTTCTCGCTTCGGCAAAATAATTTAGATTTTCAGCGGTTTTGCCTAGCTACCAGTGCTTGTAGGCTTGCTGTTTCCTACCTACAGCTCTTTCGCACCTCCTGTCGAACCAGCGCTTTTCTTTTGACGGTAACTTGATGGAATTTGGGATGTATGCTTCCTCTCCTGAGGAGATTACTTGCGTAATCTCTTCGCAGCAGACTGACGAGTACCAAAGCTGACATCGAGCCAAGGAAAATCTAGGTAGAACTGTGTTAGATCGTCCCAGTTTGCATGATTATAATGCCAGATTTTATGCGGCAATGGTGGATCTTTTTGTAGGAGTGGCAGTTCACAAACCGTTCTAATAAGTTTGTGGTCGGAGGTACTTGATGGAGGACTTCAATTGAAAAGATCCAGGAGGGCGGCAAATTCGCCTCTTTCTGAGAATCGATTTGGTTCGTCTACAAGTTGAGTAAGTCCGCATCTGATGACAAATGATTAAGCTTATCTATCTTTGTTGTCGGCCACTTGGTGTTGTGGGCATTGAAATCACACAGAATGATTATTTCTGAATTGGAGTTATCGACCAGTATTGAATTAACATAGTTGAAAGGAATGTAATATAGCAAAGTCCAAGTCACAACAGAAACGAAACTAGTCGGACGCATGAAATCTATTTCTTTCCTACTTTTCTATTTAACATAATATTTCTCCAAGTGATTCTGCGGTAACCCCGAGAAGTGGCGTTTCGAGTTATCCTGCATTAAAAGCCATGATGTACTTTGAATCTAAGTTCTGAATGCATTGCCATCATCGTCTATGTCTCCTAATTTTAGAGCGCTTGATATTTATTTATACTACAAAATAAAATAATTAGGCCTCCCATCGACGGACAATATTTAAATCATCTTCGATTTGCTGACGTTACGGTACTCATCACAAGCGTCCTGAAGAAACTGGGCCCTATGCTGAAGCATTTAAACAGCCGGTTAAATCGGACGAAAAATTAACATCAGTAATACAAAAGTAATGAGTGCTGATAACCTGCAAGTATCTCCGGTCAACTATAAAAACGTTGAGGAATATATCTATTTCGGCCACATCATCAAGCTAAAAACAGAAATGACCTATACGGCTTACCTGGGCAGTCTTTCGGAAGCTCCATTATAATCTCGGAAACACAATGATCCCAGTAAACCTGAATAAACGAGTGTATGATTCCTGTATTCTCCCAGTTACCACATATGGGTTAGAAAACCACACAAAGATCCATGGAGTCTCCAATGCTTGGAATCTCGCTGACAAGATTGAAAATGAAGGAAATTACGAAAATAACTGGAGTGACCGACATGGTGAATCATATGTCAGAGCTGAAATGGACGGCAAAGGTGACAAAATGGCAAGCAAGGAAATGCAGAGGAGCAAAGGCAGATCACAAAGAGGATCAGTAAGACAAAGGCAAAGACAAATACATTTATTGTTGCTAAACAAAGTTTACACAAGTCAAAAGTGGAATCTGAAAATTATAAATGTGAACAAGTAAAGAAAAATATGTGGAACTAAGATTCTATAAGCACATTAGACCAAATCATAAGAATTATTATTTAAGTACTCTTGGAATCTGTAGAAACATTTGGAAGTTAGATAATATTAAATTCTTGTTTTGAATTCCTTTTGTCTCAGTGTTCTTATATGATATGGTACCTTATTAAAAAACATAGGACCATTAAAATATGTACCAGTTTTCATGCGATGTATTCTATGGAAGTCAGTGTACATATCATAGTTATTTCTAAATGGATATGAATGTATATCGTCGTGGGTCTCATAGGTGTTGCTGATATATATACACGGAATAGTTAAGCCGTTAAGTTTAATGCTTTCGTATTTGCAGTCAGCTTTATAGTCCAAACCATCAAGTATTCTGATCGCCCTTCTCTGTAGAGAAAAAGCACAGTCCATATCAGTCGCCTGGCCCCAAACCAAAATTATGTAAGAAATTCAGGACTGGACGCAAGCGAAGCATACCAACAGCAACTTTGGGGTAAACACATTGTATATGATTCCGAAGTGCATATACGCCTGACGCTACTTTAGAGCATAGTTGATTAATGTGGGCATGCGATAGCAGTTAGAGTCTATTTTCATTCCCAAACATGCTAACTGAATCATTGGAGATGTTAACGTTAATTCTGCGAGTTGAAATAAATAATTGTTGATTCTTAGATTCATTTAAACAAAGTTGGTTAGCGGTAAACCAGTTTCCGACCCTTTACTGCGTCTCACCATGACCCTCTTGCAATTTGACAGTTTCCTTTTCTCTTTTAATAATGGTCGTGTCATCCGCAAAAATAATGAAATCAGCACTGATATCGCTATTTACCAGGTCATTTATATATACCAAAAATAGCGACGGCCGGCCCCAGGACCGATCCCTGCGGGACTCCATATTCACCTTTACGAAACTCCGAACTTACACTATTACTCTCAACTATTTGTGATCTTTCAGTAAGATAAGACTTCAACAATTTAAAACTAGAAGGAGGGAAGTTGTAGTATTTTAGTTTCGTTGCTAGAAGATCAAATGAGACACAGTCAAAAACTTTGCTTAGATCGCAAAAAAAACAGCCTCAGTTATACAACCATCTTTTAAGCTATCAATTACTAGATCAACAAACTCATTAACAGCCATGGTAGTGGATTTTACGCTTTTAAAGCCAAATTGCCTCTAGCTGAAAGGTTTATTAGTTCAAAAAAATTTAGTAATTCGACTCTTAAAATCTTTTTCAAAAATATTTGATATGATTGGTATTGGTACACTAAATCAAGGAAATAGTTGGAAGAAACTGGTTCCAAAAGTCAAAGGTCGATAAAAACGGAAAATACACGGGGAGGTCAATGTTCAGGAGTGGCAAGTTTTACACATCGCATTCGATAGGCATGTGCTGAGATTTCTCCATTGGCATTGGGGGAGAAAAGAATACTTTTATATTTATATGTCAAAAAGATGCGTCTCTTGAAAAGAGTAATGGCTTAGATGGTTTAGTAGAAATCTATATGTTTATCTTTTCTTTAATTTTATAATTCCTAACTATTTTCTTAAGCTCAATAATGTTCGATTAATCAGACCTCAAATAATTGAGAATTTGTAGGCATAGTTATTAACGATAGATTGGGAATGCCTGCTGTCAAAGTGCCCACGACTGAAGCTTGTTCGGGAGAATCAATATAGGACAAAAAACTGCCTAAATCGGTGGTACTACTCTGCGGCTGGATAGAAACAGTCATGTGAGTGTTACACACCATCCTACCAACACTAAAAACTCGGATAAACGATAATTGCAGTAATTGGATTTTTATATTCTGGAAGAGTCAGATTTATAGTTCTATATTACTTCGACCTAAGCAGCTCTAAAACCTACTAATCATTGTATATACTATATATATGGTTCATGTTGTATTGTCTCGTACTGTGAACGAGGAGCAGCGTTTTTCTCGTTTTCCCTGCAGACTTTCTTCACTTAACAAAACCTGGAAAACTACAATCAAATAACCAACAAACATTAGCGAATACTTCCATGAACCAAATTGAAGAGATTGGTCCCATGGAATTTTAAACAATGGCAACATTACTGCTAAACCTTATTAACAACCTGATGTAAGCAGCCCACTTCCTAAGATATTTAGCCCGTCAGTGTTAGTGAAGCCAAATGCGCACAGCAGGACATTTTTGAAACAAGCAATTAGATCATAAGTACGAAACACAGGCTACTTGGAAATTAAATTATATGCATTCATTCATTTATAGTTCTATAAACTATCTTTATCTAAATAAGTACATGAAAAAATAGGGTAAAACGAAACATGAATTTCATATCGTTAAATGTACATTACTAATGCATTACTTTTTTAAAATCCTTTTGCAAGGCATGTCTATGACGTGAAATAAAATGTATATACAAAAAATTGTTTATTAAGGATTGGCAACCGTCATTCGGCCATCAAATCGCCATCATTTCCATATATTCCTTAATATTTACTTTTAAAAAATTCTGTAATTAAGTCACTACTATTTAACTTTTTGAGCCACAAATTTTGACCGAACTGCAAAACTGTAATACCAAATCAAATTACAGTTCAGTTTTTTATTTGAAAACATTCTTGTTTGGCGTAGTTGTTCAAACATTTAAGGTAAGCTTATGCTATTATGTTCAAACTGATGCGCCTCCTGAAGATTGTCAAGATATTATTTTGAGAGATAATAGCGCACCACCAACCAAAAAAAGAATAGTATACCAACCCCACTTTCATTCCAGGTTCCAGTTCTGATGCGCGACATTTAATTGTTCAAATTAACATGATTTAGTACGTCACAGCAATTAGTTGCTGTCACAGCAACAATCAGAACATCTTGGTGTCCGTCTTAAGAATTTACTAACCGAAGAATAAAAATTACCACTTTTGGGAAAAGAAATGGAACATTTTCTGCATTTTATAATATGTAAAATGCAGGAACTCACATTCTCCCTGTGAGTGGTGCTTATTATTGGATAATAGAAATCTAAAACTCTATACAGTTGCCTAATCAGTGACGATGAAAGAAGAGTATGATAATATGCGCATCGGTTTAAATAAAAACAAGTACAACCATTGCAAATGACAGATATGTTGTGATTTAAAAGCAATAGCAAATTTAGTAGAGCCTCGAGGGGATTTTACAAATTGTTGCTGTTTTTATTGTTTGTGGGATAGTCGTGCAGTAAATAAATAATATGTGACGAAAATTTAGCCGGAAAGGAAATAATTGCAACTAGAATGTAAAAATGTTAAATATGTGTCTGATGTTGACCCAAAAATGTTTTTTGGCTCTTCACATTAAACGTGGACTTATCCAAAGCATTGTGAGGGCTTTGAGTAAAGGGGGTATATGATTTAATATCAGACAACTCTTTCTCCGTTTAAGTAGCGCCAAATGAAAAGATGGCATTCTTATTGGCTCATAAATTAGAAAATTGCTGGACGATGTGCATTTTTTAGAAAAGCTCACCAGGTAAGAAACTCATTTCTAAGTGCAGTGGGGGGATTTTTAGGCAACAAGAATGTTGAAACCTACGAACAACTACTTTCTGGACTTTTAGAATCCTACCAATCGCTTGGCTGCCGAATATGCGGTCAGGAACGAGCAATGATATCCGGAGCATTTAAAGATCCTTTACAGACGTAGCCGACTATATCAAAATCGGCCTCTCCTATTGGTCGATTCATCTCGTATTACAATGTCTTCCTGATGCAATCAATTTGTCACAAGAGCTCTCGTGGTGTAGAGGTTTAGATAGTTGGGTCTCACCTGGAAAACACGGGTTCGAACCCCGTTGCTTTTTTTTATTATTTTTTAAAGATTATGTTTCAAAACAGCTTTTTTTCTTGATTTTGGGTATGTCTTGGATAGATTGGGTTAGCACCTGGTTAGTTTCCTTTTATTGAGCCCCCGTAGCGAGTGGAGGGCCATGCGGATCGACCAATAGGATAGGCCGATTTTGATATAGTCGGCTACGCCTGTAAAGGATCATAAAATGCATATTCGGACAATGGAAATTCAGTCTCAAGGATGTTGGAATCCTGCCATTATGGTATGACTCCCCTCAAAAAGAATAAGTAAATTTAATATGTTTCATGTTAAAACTATTTTTGATGTTTGTTTCTTTCTTAGATGTTAACTTAGCATAAGTTACAAATATAATTTATATATTGGTGTAAAAAAAAATAGTGAAATCATTTTTAAAACAACCATTAAATGGTACCGTGCAACATGCGCTTTGTTTAATGTAACATGAAAACTATTACGACTTTGTCCTAGTCATTTCCATATTTAGAGAGGTTCATTCTACTAGAATATGCTATTCAGATTTATGTTTCAAAAAAATTTGTATTTTGTCGATCAGTGTAATCTGAGTTATATTAATTCTAGTTGAGTTTAGCGATGTATTTTGGAAAAGTTTTACTATTTTACTAAAGTTATCTAAAAGAAGGCATTTCTACGTTATTAAAATGCAAAACTATACAATCCTGAAATTAAGGCAGTTCTATATTTCTTCTACATAGCTGCAAAGGTTCATAGCCGACTTTATGTAATCCAAGCACATGATGTTTTAAAAATTGCGACCACATCTAAAATGTAATTATGTATATTTCGAATATCCTGTGAGCCTCAAATAAACTGTATTTTTTCTAACGTGCATGTACGTAAATGTAGTTTGCATAGCTAATTTAAATCTTTGGGCTTGACGCTTTTTTAATTACCGTAGCTAACGTGTTTCGGGAAATAAAATCCTGAAAACTTGAAATATAAAACGGAAACAAACAAAAATTTATGTATGCCTAAAAAATTAATTAATACAGAGCAAAACCTATGCTGAAAAGACCGAATTTCGTCGCTGTAGTTTGTGTGCACTCATTAACAATAAGCGAAAATAATTTTTTCTGCTCCCACTCGTATATTTGTCGTTTTTTCATTAGTTCTAGGTAGGATAATGTAATTAACCAATCACAACTCACATTTACCTACACTAATTTTTCAGAAAAATATTTTACTTAATTAAACTATTAGATAAACGGTCATCCATTGGTAATTAAAAGTTTTATATTTACTATACGTCGGGAATATAATAAAAATGATCGATTCTAATAAGAACGGTAGTATATTTCTTTAGCAGCAGATGAAATGTATCAAACAATATTATTATATTATTACCTCAAAAATCAGGGAATTATTTTTAATCTTCCTTGTATTTTTGAAAAAAAAATCAAAGTAGCCAAATAATGTATTTTCTGTAGAATTCAAAACCTCCACCTAAAATACGTTTGAACCAAAAGCAAAATAGTTACGCTATGGACAGGGTGTTTTTTAAATTGAACATATCATCTTTTATACGATATTAGAAAAAAATTAATTTTCTGCGTCCATTTTGATTAAAACATTTAATATTGCGATAACTGTTTTAGTACATTTTAATGTTTCATCAATTATTATAATTTTAGTTTAACCTATTTAAAATATACCATAGGTCAGTACAGGTTTACTTTAATGTTTGTTCTCATAGAGTAATTATTGCAATCTTTCTTGAATTTACAACGTTTATTATTAATCTCGATTTTCAGCTCGATTTCTTTAAATGAATGAATGTTCCTATTATGTTTCTAAATTGAATACCCGCAGCTCATAGATCAGTCCCACAAGAGTAAATTGGTTTCTGTACAGTATTTTAAAATCGAGACGTAAATTGACGCGAACCAATTCCACATGCGAAAACACATTTAATTGTATGTTTAATTAAAAGTAAATAATATGTAGCAATCTGAAAGAGCGATTTATAAATACGCAAAGGTTTTGATACGTAACTGAACTACAAACAATAGCAATTGCGATAAAAATATAAAGAGATGCTGTTGTGAAGATATGCTTGTAAAGTTGGTACCATAATTAAATTCCAAGCGTAACGCGCGATTTATTACTTGATGAGGAATTGTTGCTGCTATGGAGTTATTGAAATCTATTAGTTTTTTTCCTTTTATAAGTTCAACAGACTCCAAGTTCTTTGTTAACCATATGTATTTCCCTCTTTTTGAATGATCTGTAATTACCTAACGAAAAATTCATTTATACTCTAAGTCCAAAACAACTACCAGTGACTCATCGTTTCATTGATAGAGAGCTGCGGGAAGCGAAGCGTCAAGGGAACTCATTCCAGTGGCGCGTATTTTAAAAAACTGGAGTAAAAGAAATGTTCACTTAATGGGTGAATTTTCTAATGTCACAGGAATTGTTGAACTACGCACATTTTTCTATGTGCCATAGGTCTTCATTATAAGCCTATCTAAAGGAAATTGCTAATTAAATTTGGTAATGATATTTTAAGTAAGTACTTACCAATATGAATTTAAATAGATCGCCTCGCACTCTGTCTTTCATTAGCAATAAAACATGTTCACATTGGCCACTAGCAGAAGACACGTCTGAATCACTACTATTTGTATCAGGCTTAATATTAAGGGGTTCAACTGTTACCTCAACATGTTTATCCAAATCCCACATTTTTGCTCTTCTGTTTTACCGTGAGTAGTACACTTTTGCCACTTGCCTGCTGTAACATTGGCAATTGCCTAACCTAATAATAATGTTACGTCTCCTGATTTAAATGTTTTATTGTTACGTTCGCTTATTTGCGCCCATATTAGTTCAATGGGACTGAGTTCGAAATGGTATGGCGGTAGTATGTAACACCATTTTGCTTAGTAACTCTCCAACTACAATAACTATAAACTATGTCGTGTCATATTTTGGTCCAGAATTCGTTGACTGTGCTGTCCTTAACTCGGGTTTCTCTGATCATGAGGCAGTATTAACAGAATTTTCGATAAAATCGAACTGCAAAATTGCCTCACGCAAATTATGCCGTATTTTTTCGGACAAAAATTTTCTAAATTTGAAGAACCTATGTCTAACAACTGACTAGGTTGTCCTCTCTGATGATGTCGATACCGAAGTTTCTAGATTTATAACAATTTTATCTACTCTTAGGACTATCAATATTAAGCAACATAAATCCTGGTCAACTAAAGACTTACGCACATCTGTAAAGAATATGCGTTCATTATCCCACCTAAAAAAATACTCGAACAGCGTCTTCTTCCATGATTACGTTAAACTTTACAGAAAAGTCTATCATAATGGGAAGCTGGCTAGATCCGGTAACGTTGCTAAAGAATCATGGTCTATTGTGAATGACTTAAGGAATAAGACTTCTTCGTCTAGCATAATCGCTAATTCACTTGAGTATTTAAACAATTCTTTCGTAAATGTGGCTAAAGATTTAATGAACACCATAACTCCTTCTCATGGTCCATTTTTTGCAATTGCACTCCTTCCCACATTATCAAAAATCATTGAAAGATTGGTTAAAAAAAGGCCTGTATCTTTTCTCTCTAAATATAAAATACTTACTACCCATCAATTTGGGTTTTTAAGTGACACATGCACAAATGATGCTATGTTTTTCATTTCTAATTATGTATATTCCAACCTGAACAACCATCGCTCTACAGTGACATTTTACTGTGATTTTTCTAAAGCTTTCGATTGTGTAAATCACAATATCTTAATTAACAAATTGCAGCACTACAGATTCAGAGTAGTGCCTCTCGAATGGTGTTAAGGGCGCTTTAGATGGTGTCTTTTTTCGTGCGTTAGCGCATGCAGCATTTCGTGTGGCAGCGCATGCAATATAGCGCAAAAAACCGTTGTCTCTTTATATCGTGCAACACATCATTTAGACTTAAAATTTATATCGGTGCATCTTGCACATTTGTATGTTCTTTATGGAACTATGACCTAGCTTTTTATGTTGTTCAAGATTTGCTTTGGTCTTATACTGTATTTTGTACATAATTCCTCAACATAATTGCGTATAATCCGGTTTTTATAATTAGGGTCGTCTCTCAATAGTTCTATGATTATTCCATTCCATTTAACGTAAAAAATGCGAAGAGGCACAAGATAACGCAAACAAATTCCCAAAAGTCTCGGGAAACACTGCGTCTTTTTGCCTTGACGCAAATGATTGGTGCGCTTTAAAGACTGCATGCAGAGACGTATGCGTCGTAGTTACGCTACGATGCATGTATCAAGATGCATGAAAAAAGGCATCGTCTTAAGCGCCCTTTATTCGTATCGTAACAGCAGGAGTCAGCTTGTGAGAATTGATACGTCGATGTCTTCTTGCAAGCCAATAGATTGTGGAGTACCCCAGTACTAGGCCCTATTTTGTTTCTGCTATTTATCAATGACATTGCTGGATATTAGCGGTCTGTCTCTTTGCGGACGATACTAGTTTCACTTGGAGCAACCCGGATATTACGGCGCTTCACAGGACTGAATCTAGTGACTTAATCACCATTAAATCATGATGCGATTCTAATCTCCTGTGCCTCAACGTTTCTAAAACTTAAGTTTTGTCGTATAAAAGCTCGTTGCAGTCTTTTGTTCTTAATACCACCACTATTGACGTCGTTGAGTCTGTGAAATTCTTGGGGCTTGTTGTGGACAACCATTTAAAGTAGGGCTTGCAATAAGCTCTGCCCATTTTGCGCTAAGAACGGTTTCCAGGGAGCTTAATTTGTCAACTGCTAGAACAATCTATTATGTCCTTTTTGAGGCACATCTCCGATACGCCCTTCCATTCTGGGGTACGTGTTATGGGACTCAATTTCAGCGTATTTTCAAACTACAAAAGAGAGCTGTTCGATACTCACTGAGAATAAACAGTAGAACTCACTGCCAGGATTGCTTCAAAAGGTTTAAAATATTAACTCTTCCTTCCTTATTCATAGTTGAATTCGTTTGCTTAATCCGCAAGCACGTATCTGCTATTCCAGAAAGGCCATCACAACTATCCACTTAGGAATACGGAGCATGATCTTTATCTGCCAATCCCACGCTCAGAGTTAATTAAAAGCTCTATACTGTACAATGCAAAAAAAATCACAATTATCTGCCATTTGAAATGATGTCAATAATATATTTTCCCGCATTTCGCAGAGCTTTGAGATCATACTTACTGGAGTCTTTTTATAATATTTTGACCACGTACATTTGCACAATTGTATAAAGTTCTGTATAGTTAGGTTTTTCTTTTTCTTTTCTTTGTATGTTTCTATTTGTGTTCTTATATGTTTTATACTCTAGCTCTAGCTTTGTCTACAAATTCTAAGATTTTTTTGACAATAATCCATCTTATTATTATTTTTCTCGAACCATTTTGTCCATAACATACTTTATATACATATTTGTTCTTATGCGCCCCAACTAAATCAAGTAACTACACTAGCATTGTCTCATCAAATGGTATAATTTTTGAAGACAACCATGGCACAATTTCGAACTCTCTCGATGCCGAGGTTGGTATTTTTTCTAAGCGGCGGCTGTGATATGGTGCATTGTCCATAACAATTACCGAACCGGGGTCCACAGGCTTAAGAACACTCGAAAGTGATTTTTTAAATGCGTCGGCATTCATGTCCTCATGGTAGTCTACCGTTTTTGCGACTCGAACACGTTGAAGCTACCATTCAAAAACCAGACTCGCCCCTACGTGTGTAATAATCAGGCGATTATTACACACGAGGGTGTTCCTTAATAACATGCTAGTATTTAAGTGGGTGATTCCTGGACCCATTAAAAAAAAACCTCATATGAGCCTAGGTCCTACTATTGAGATACAGGGTGGTAAAGTTTTCAGAGAAAAATCCATTTTATATAATAATTGTGATAGTAGTGGAGATATCTTTATGAAATTTGGTGCACATCTTCTATGCGTCAAGATAAATTTTCTGATGTATAAACAATTTGATAATTTCTACCAGTGACGTCGGGTTTTGCATTTAATAATTTTAAGAAAAAAAATGGTACGTCACTGCTTTTTCTTAAAGTAAAAATTATTTTTGAAATTATCATTTATTTCTGTGCAAATTTGATCTCTTAATTATCTTTCGTCCGATGCATGGTTTTCGCTTAAAAAAAATAAAAATCGTGTTTGTGCAAGCTGAAATCCTCGCTGAAATTCTAATATTGTAATCATTATTGGCACTTGCAAGTTTTCTTTTATTTTTTCCTGCAGTAAAATCAGTTACTTATTTCTAAATCAATTAACCATTGATATTAAACGAAGTCACTAGCTTTAAAAAAGAAAGAAAAATCCACAAAACAATTACCGCATCAGATTTTTAGCGATTTGACCCCGAAGTAGAACGATTTTTATTTTTTTATGCAAGAACCATGCATGCAAAAATCAGATCAAATTTGCTCAGAAAAAAAAAAGGGAATTTCAAAAATATTTTTTATTTTAAGAAAAAGCAGTGGCGTACCACTTTTTCTCCAAAAATATTCAATGCAAAACCCGTACGGACGCCACTGGTAGAAATAATAAAATGGTTTATACATGCGAAAATGAGTCTTGATGCGAAGATATCTACTATAGTATGACAGTTTTTATAGAAAATAGATTTTTTCTGAAAATTTTACCACCCTGTATCTCAAAAGTTAGGACGTTTAGGATATACATTCATATGAAGTTTTTTTCTTAAAATCGGTCCAGGAATCACTCCCATAAATATTAAGGAACACTCTGTATGTATGTATTTATTTAATTATCTTCGGAATGAACACTTCTGCTAACTTTTGTCAAATTCTATATCATAATAATATTTTTATTGCAGCCTCTCGTATTCGATACGAGATCACAAGCGGTAACATAGGAGGTGCCTTTGCGGTCAAAAATATGACTGGCGCCATCTATGTAGCTGGTGCTCTGGATTATGAAACGAGAAAGAGGGTAAGTGTTAATTAAAACAAATAATAATTAATTTTTACAAACATATTCAAATGTCATTTCTTGCAGATCTTATATTATTGAAGAACTAACTGTACATTTTTAAAATGTAGTGAAAACTCATCGGATAAGGAAAATGAAGATTAAAGATAATCTTATTTAGTCAGCTATTAATTTTTTTTTTAATTTTCATACGGTAGCAGTTATATTTGATAATGATATTATGTACAAGTTTTAAAATATGTTTCCTTGACATTCGTGGTTGTTGCAATATGCACATATTTTAAATTAATTTAACTATATAGGTATGCTTAAATGCTTCTAGAAATACTAGTCAAAATAGAATTCAAATTGATTTATTACATTTAAAAGTCTATTTTCTAATCTATTGAACGTAATTGAATATAAAAATAAAATTTGGAGTATAAATATAAATTAGGTCTTAGATACAGGTACATAAAACATTGTATTTTCGAGAAATAAAATGTGTTAGTTTTGGTAGAATAGCTTCATGCATTCACGACCCACTGGTTACATAGCCTTATTACAAACATGTCATTTAGTTCTTATGCAATTTTTATTACGAACCCACGAGTTACTGTAATACATTTTGACAGGATTGTGTCCAGTTTCATCAATTCTAACTTCTAATGATGTCTTCATAGGAGGCTCCTATAGCCTTCCCTGTGTCTGCTACCCTTAGTCACTTGAAAGTGGTTGTAGCAGATCATTTAAAATCCCGTAACGTAATTCAAGTCTCTGTTCTTTATATGAAACCTATGTGTCAACTATTGCAATGTTCAAAAAATGGTGAGCGATTCTCAGCTTGTGGATAATCTATCATGATCACACCTCCCATAAATCTAGTGTACTTGATCTAGATCAATGAGCGTCATGCTCATTTTTTTATCGTACTTTTTAATGCGATCTTACGGCTTCTTTCCATAGAACGACAGAATTATTGTTTTAAGCGTTGTATTGGTATTATGCCAGCAAATTACCGTTATGCTATGTGAAGACATGGTGACTGACTATGAACCTTATCTAATCTTGATAGGCTTCAAAGTGCTAGTGACACACTGATCACTAGCACTTCGTCATCTGTTACAGGGCAAATTTTTATAAACGATTTTTGATTTTGAGCAGGTACTTCTAAATTATCACTAAAAGATACCTCTTGATTTTCTCGTGCATTGTGTCTAATATTATTTACACAAGCATAGTGAAGTGCAATCCAAAAACTGAGATACAATACATTCGATAGGCTGTATATTTCATGTATGTCATAATGATATTTATGGACAATAATTCTTTGATATATTTGCATTTTGCCTGCTTGAATAGCTTCGAAGGCATCCATTTCAAATGATTCTTCAAGAAATAACTTCATAAAATATGCGTAAGTTGTTTTATGTCTTTTTAGTGGTTGACCTTCTAAAACAATGTTTGAATCTTGATCGAAAATTTCTTTTATCCTCCAAATCGGAATGAATAGCATATGGTAATGAATATGTATTCAAACTTTATAGTTTGCATGAACTTTTCAAGTCTTTTTTTGCTACAGAAACTTCCAAGTAAGTTGTTTTTCCTACATACCATCCTAGACAGAAAACGGTATAGTAACTTCAGATCACTTATAGTTGTCGAAAGATATCTAAATATATCTGTCTAATATACAAGGTGCCTCGTTTATCTTGGACCACTACCTTATTCCATAAAATATATGAGATATAAAATAATATTCCATTTAAAAGTATCTAAGTTTGATTTATATTTTAACAATAATATACTTTTTATATAAAGCCTACTGTACTTTCCATGTACCGATGCAGCGCATCTACTTTCTTAATTTAAGTGGGACACCCTATATTATTATATAGCGTCTGCCCAGATTTCGTTACCAAATAAGGATCTTTTAATTTTTGGGTTTTGCTTGTTACTAACTTCCTTACTTTAAGACTGGCATTGAAAAAAACATATGTTATACAGGGCTTCAAAAAAATTAAGATAAGCATTATGATATCTATTTTACCATATCTAACAAACAAATTTTAGATTTTGCTGAATCACCGTTATTTTCTATGCATTTGAAAAAGTTTCCTTTAAATCAGCGAACAGCATTTCTTACATGATGGGCTGGGATTTCTTCACATGCTTGTCGTATCCTGTCTTTTAATTAAATAAGATTTTAGGGTCAGCCTTTGGAAACAATTTCCTTAATTCGTCCTCGCATGAAGGAATCAAAAGGCGTGAGGTCGGGGAACCTTGGCAGCCAATACGAAAATTTGTCCTCTTCATTCGAAGCCCGCCCAATCCATTTTCCTCTAAAATTGAAGTTAAGCCAAGCTCTTACTGCTGTCGAATAATTACAAGGGGCACCATATAACTGAAATATTAAATCTTGCCTTACATTCAGAGGCAACTCTTCCATAATATCTAAAAAGTCTTTTTGCAATAAAAGGAAGATTTGTCCAATAACGTTGTTATTCGAAAACCATTGGTCCCGAAAAATTGGTCGATGGCCACACCAAGCATTTACTTTTTGATAAACTTGACTCCGACATTCTACCTCCCAGTTAGGATTAGTTGTACTCCAAAACCTCGAATCTGATGCAATAAATCCGTTAGTGGTAAACGTCGCTTCGACGAGAAACAATATTTGGAATATGAAATTTGGATGATCTTCATAATACTTCATTATCCAGTAATAAAAATTAAATCAAGTATCCATGTCCCCAGGAAACAACGTGTGAATAAATTTTAATTTTACTGGCTGGTGTTTCTTTAAAAGAGTTCGGATAAATTTAGTTGAGTAACAACATGGGACCTTTGTGCATGGCCTTTTTTGGGTTACTCTGTAACATAAAACAATACTTCAAGCTTATCATCTCCTCTTCTCATTAATTTCTGCCGATTGGAATTCAAAAAAAAAATTGGTGTACGGGACTGGAATTTTTTTATATCCTTGCCCACCACGATTATATAACAGCTAATATTTTCACTTTCAATATGGTTAAGCATTAAACTCTGTTGCAGCTTCTCGGTGCGTTTTGTATTTATTTCCACAAGCAAAACAATTTCAAATGTATCCTCATTAGATAGAGGGATTTTCACATTGATTAATTATAACTGTTTGTAGAACTGCCAATAAAACACTTACCCGAAACTTATTATGAAACCATCACCATTTATTATTGCACAGGCATGATAATAAAAATAAGTATTTTTTTCACAAAATAAAACGCTTTTAAGTTAAAGAAGAAGTATTAAGTAAGAAGTTTCTGAGCCGATCATGTAAGATACGCTGGTTAAAAAGCCTTATCAAGGACATTGGAAATAATAATGGCTCTGATAAAGCCTAAAATTTGTTTCCTAAATATTGTTAGTTAAAATAAATATTTTAGAGAATATTTTTCTTTATTTTTCTAATGCCCTGGATAACATATCTCTTTTTTCGATGCCAATTTTACTCTAATAACAAGCAAAACTTTTTATCAAAAATAACTTTTAATAACACCAAATCTGAGCAGATATTTAGAGAACCATTTTTAAATTGATGCTTTCAAATTATCTTGAAACTCTGCTTGCGCCGAAAAAAAAGGACAAAAATATCTTTCATATATTTTAGTACCAAATTTTTTCTGTTGGAAAAGGATCCGGTGCTTTGAATTTTCGCGCATCCTTTTATATGTAAATCCCTATATATTATGTCAGTTCTAAGTAAAGCATAAAATACCTCCGGTGTATAATAAGGTAGGTCTGCGGCTCACCGCTTCTTACTGCCGATCTTCTTCAGTAAATCATTAATTTTCAATTTCTTAGTCAATTTGCGTAAGTCGATATAATCTATATAATAGAATATTTTTTATGCATGAAATAATTGCTTAAAAAACTGTAAAATGTGTGCTTCATTTTGGACAACGCAAGTAGTATATATAGTTTCTAAATGAACGGCACTCCTAACAAATTCAGTTTGGTTGTTCATATATTGTGCACCTCGAATTCAGTTTTGAAGCTCTTGCGTTGTTGATGGTTTGTGCTTGTAAGCCACCTCTTTAAGTGCTCTCTGAATAGTCGACAGAAGAAAAGTCTGGGCTATTTGGTGGGTATACATACTTGCCGTTTTCCCCGATCTGTAATTTTCATTAAAATATTTTCTTATTGCCTGGCCTCTTTGTTAAAGTGCACCACTTTGTTAAATTATATTTGTTAGTTCTTCTGAAGATGTTTTCAAGCAGTTGCTGGATATTATTCAACAATTCTAAGGTAACGCCCCGAATTAAAATTTTGATTAAAAATACGGGACCAATAATTTTTCCATGAAATATTTTGTTTAATGTTGTAAATTGACTCATCAGTCCAAGTAATATCAACAAAAAAATCTTTTAGGAAGTGTGAATTTATTTGACATACATATTTATAGTATGACCATAAGGATAAAATTGATTTGATTGACTTTTGTTTTTTTTTTGTCATAGCATGAGACCTTAATATGTTGACACTTACTAATCTTAATCCATCATCAATTTTGTTGCTTATCGTTTTCATCTATTAGTTTTATATTATATTTTACTTTTGCAATACTCGCTTATTGTGTTCGGTTTAGAAGAAAAATTGATATACAATAAAAAATCGAACTCTTGCTCTCAGAAATTACGAAACCAAATTTCCATTAAGCGATATCCAGAAAAAAGATCTCCAATAGAATTTATCAGCAGTTTAAGACAACAGGAAGTTTGCAAATAGAAAGAATGGCATGGCCAAGTTTTAGGTAAAGAAAAGAAGTTTGATATGCTGTTGCATTTTGAAGATACCCTCAAAACATTCACCTTTTAGGACTCATTAGTTTTAGAGATGAAAAATGTAAGTCTCAAAATAAACTGATAGAAGCTGTACAAATACTTATCCATTCTAAGCGTAGACCGACATCATCAGAATGCCAGACTGGATTGTTACAAGATATTAATGGACACATCGCAGAAAATATATTTCATGATATTATAGGGATAAATAAGTCCATATTTACAACATCAAACAAAATATTTAATAGAAAAAGAAACGCCCGTTATTGGAGTAGTGAAATTAAAGAGAATTCTTGAAAGTCAGGAAATCAGGAAAAGTTTGGTGTTCTATTTGAAGGAAAAAATATTGGTCCTGTATTATTTAAACAAAATTCAAATTCGCAGCGTTACTAAGAATTGTTGAATAATATCCAACACCTGCTGCTTGAAAACGAAATACCTTTAGAAGAACGAACAAATAATTTTGGAGTAAGATGGTGCATCCTATTACAGAAGTCCGACAGTAAGAAACGATTTCATTGGACATTACAGAGAGTAGCCAACCAAACCAAACCAACCAAATAGGTAGCCCTCTCGGCTATTTCTTGTGGGTACGCTTAAAGACTTGTTTACAAACACAAACCATCAACAACGCAGGATCTTCCAAACCGAATTCGAGAAGGTGCGCAATATATGAACAACGAAACTGAATTTGTTAGGAGTGCCGTTCTTCATTAAGGAACTATATATACTACTTGCATTCTCCCAAATGGAGGACATATTCAACAGTTTTTGAAGTTATTAATACGTAGTTCATAAGTTAGTTTCTTGTTTTATTTCATTTGTTGATAAAATAAAATATTAATAACATGACATTTCTTTATTCTTCCAACGAGGTGGAAATTGTATTGTTGTAGTATTAAAATGTAAAACAACAAACAAGATTGCTTCCAAAAAAAATAATCTTTACACATGATCATTACAAACAATCAACGATTTGCCTAAATTGGTTAAGAAATTAATTCATAATTTACTGAAGAAAATCGGCAACAACACATGGTTTACGTAAATTGGTCAAGAAATTAATTAATGATTTACTGAAGAAAATCGGCAATAGGTGCGAAAGTAGCCGCAGACCCACCTTGTTATTACGAAGTTCGACAACAGGGTATCATTTTCCAAAAAAAAAAAAATATTTGAAACTAAAACACAAATAAAACCTATATTTGTCCTTTTCGGTGTAAACAGAGTTTCAAAATATTTTTTGAATGCCTTAGATATGTCAGTTCAAAAATAGATCTATTTCTAAAGGATAACGCCAATAAATCCCGAACGTTGTATCAGAGACCCATGTTATTTATTATATATTGTTGAATTCGTCTTTCAAACCACTTTATAAATATTTGATTAAATGGGGTGTCCTATTTAAAGTAAGAAAGTTGATGTGTGTTCATGGAAAATAATATGTCCAGTATATATAAAGGTAATTAAAATATAAATCAAATATTGGACTTTTTCTCTATCTTGTATGCTTGATGGAATCAGGAAGGAAACATTACATAGATCCAACATTACTTACACATACACTGTATAACGTCAAAATCATTAGCTTTTTACAAAATCAATGATATTTAATATTCGTGATAAAAGCGCCTACTACTTGAGCAAAAAGTTATTAAAATAAATGTTTAAAATGGGCATTGAACGACTCTTTATTTATCCGGTTTTTTGGCCCAGGAGTGGGTGGACATATATTTTTCTGTACAAGAATGTGTGTTGTTCACAACTATCACAACGCCAATTATATACATAGGGCATCTAGATATAACTAATTATACTTAACGCCACCCTAAGTCAGGTGTTCACAACAAAATTTTATAGATATATGTCAAGCAGCGCCATCTAGCAACAACTTTTAAACCTAAGTCGATTAGAATGAGCAACTGCGACAATAGAATAGAAACAAGAGAACCGCCAATCTACCAGCTACAAATCGAAATCACATTGAAATACGATATCTTATTCAATATCAAGCTAATCATTTTGATTAGATTGTATCTATTCTAGGAACACATATCAAGCCTTTTCATTTTATTACATATTTTACAGTGTAGGAAACTGCAATAAAAAACATTGAGAAGGACTAGTGCTATTTAATATAGCACTTTTCGTACTATTTTGCCTCTTAAACGTTCAGTTTCGAAGCAAATTTCGTACAAAAATGAATTATTTACTGAGATTTAGGTCCGAAGATGCAACAAAAATTTACGAGATTTGGTCTGGGCGAAGCCATAAAACAAAATTTATGCGTTTGTCGTAAAAATAAAATGATATAAGGTATGCATGCTAAGCCATTGTAAAATTCTGTCATGCATATGCACCTTCCCATGAATCTTTGTATATCTTGTAAAAATATAATAGTCGTAAGCTTGTTTATGGTGAAAACTAGTCGATAATGCTGCGAGGAATTGAAATTTACCAATACTCTTTTTATTAAATACAACAGCGGTTGTGTTTAATAAAACAGCTATTGTATATAGCCAAGCATGGTGTAAAGATCAGTAAGCAATCTGTAATGCCGGATGCACGGTGGGAGACCCCGGCATTGTACGCCTCCACAAACCTTGGCCACAAAAATTCCATAACAATATTTTTTTTTCGTTTTTAAGAGAGTAGTGAGTCATGTAATATATCTAAACAAGGAATATTTTCATCCTATGTTAAATATATTCATGTGGGGAACTGAAAAATTTAGGCCTGTTGCAAATTCAATACCGGCAAAATTTAAAGTTGATTTATTGGAGACGGGGCAAAATGTACGCTGGTTAAAGCGCAAAATGACAGCTAAATATGAGAAAAAAATGCTAGTTTTTAAAGGAAAAATGCTACCAAGTCCAAGCGCAATCTATTTTATCTGCAAGAGGTTCCAATCGTGAATTCTACATTCCCAAGCTATGAAGTGAAACTCGTTGGTCTTATAGCGCTGATGGAACAAAATTTATCACAACATTAAAGTATCGTGCGATATATCAGCAAGGACTGACATATCGCACGACCAAGAGCAGGAAGACGTCTTCAAAAACGAAGCTGCTAGACTTTTAAAGAAGATGGAAAGTCTTCAAATTGTACTCTACGCTGGATTTTGAAACAACTTCTTAGAACGATTCAGTGCTACTAATAGGATGCTGCAAGATCCTAAAATGTTTTTTGCAGTAGAGTTCAAAAGAGGAAAGTTTGAGGCATACGAGGAACCAACACGGAATTGATCAGATACTGACAAATATATTGTAACAGGCTCTAGTTCAAGAAATGTTAGGCTCAATCGACTGGATTACGCGGAATCCTCACCCAAGGAAAAATTTCGAGTAGTAAGTTTTATTACAGTAGTTGATCAACATTCAGCCTCTCTGAGTGATAGGATTCGAGCTTATGACGTTTTCTGCGATCGATTGATTTCTTGAATCATTTAGAGGATTTGAGTTTATCGAAGCTACACAAAGCTCAGTATAGAGAATGTTTTTTTTTCGAGAAATCATTAATGTTTTTTTAAAAAACACGTAAAATGGTTTTCACTTAAATATAGTAAGCCTATCAACTGTAATAAAGTTTTTAATTTTTTTTTAACAAATAGTGTGTATCTTAAGAGTGGATATTTGTTTTTTAAATATAAAAATAACATCATCGAAAGATATGTATTGTTTGAAAAGATCTTCAGTTTCTTCATTGCCCCGGGCCCCGACACTCCTGCATCTGGCCCTGGCAATCTGCATCAAGAATCACATGTAATTTACCTTTATACCATTAGTGATAAAAGGTTTCATATCATAATGCCACTTAGTCAAATCAAAAAATATCTGCAATCTAATTTTTCCTATAAATTTGCGTTATCTGATGGTTTGACATAAAACTATCAATCCGAATGACATCTGAATATGTTTAAAATATTTCACTGTTTTTGTAAATATCATTTTTAAAAATTCGTTTTTTTCTGCTCTCAACTTTAATACCTGAACTTGAATCTAGATAAATTGTTATTTAATAATTTTTAATTTATACTTATTATGTTAAATAAATTTATTTTATTGAGAGATGTATGACATTTAATGTTGAAGGTCATTAGAAGAATTAACAAAAAGAGGGACAATTTTAATATTATTATGACTATTTTTACACCATTTTAATAGTTTCTCTTGTTAACTTCTAGCTTGGTTTAAACTAGTTATATGTCATTATTTATTGAATCATTCTAAGACGTTTATTTATTTTTGTGTATTTCTGTCTAGCTCATATTTTACTAATACTTTATTTTAATTTCGGCGTATTTTCTCTTAAAGGAATATATACTACCCAAATAAAATCAATAATTTTTAAAACAACATATTATAAAGATATTTAGATAATGTACCTCATTCGGTTCTTTATTTAAAATAATCATAACTATATATTCCTTTTAAACTACTATTTACTAACCCCTTTTCCCCCGAACAGTATGAACTTAGGCTAGCAGCCTCGGATAACTTGAAGGAAAACTATACAACTGTGGTCATCCATGTGAAAGATGTGAACGACAACCCGCCAGTGTTTGAAAGGCCAACTTATAGGACGCAAATCACGGAGGAAGACGATCGAAATTTGCCGAAATCTGTTCTTAGGGCGAGTGTCTTTAGATGACAAGTGTATGGGATAATAGTGTCCCTGAAGAAGACGCTATATTTGTTATTTCAGATAGACTTAGGAAATGAGTTTCTCAATACCTAAATTAAACAAGCCTATAGTTAACATCAAAATCCATTTAGATCCTTTTAGGTTTACAATGCTCTTGAGAACAATATCCACGGGATTTATCTTTAATGCGAAAGCGTTTGCATAACATTCTAAGCACGAACAATACGTAATAGTCAGTATTGATTTCTAAACAGCCATTTAATAGTTGAGGAAAATAAAATAGGAAATATAGAGATCTCGCTGGGCACTATTATCCCCGACTCGCATGGATTTCTTTTTGAATTTTTTTGCAGCGTTAACTTTTTGAACCGTTGACCCTTTCAGTTTGAAACCTATTTGGAGAGGGGTTGTGTGAAATACGATAGACCGAATTTAAATTTCCCGTGTGTCACATTTGTTTTATTAGCGGCTTTAAAGGAATCAAATTTATCGATGTCAAGGACCGTTTAGAGACTTTTGTAATTAATTTATTTCTTCTCAGTTAGACATGATAATGATGGTTTATTTAATTATCTTTAGTAGTGCGCGATGTACTGCGGTTAGAGTGATAAAATTTTGTTTCAAACATCGCATCGTGCGGTTTTGTCGATGAAAATATTTTTTTATAAGCAGGAGCCACTTTATTAAATGGCTTCTCTGCGCCCTAACTTTTTTTTATTGTGGACTTTGTAGCTAGTCTAGACATATTCGGTATGGTCTTAATTTTACCTACAGTTTAGTTTCCTTGTCTAGTCTCCTTAGGTACTTATTTCCAAATGCATCTTCAATAAATTTTAATTTAAATTTTAGTTACTTGCACCTTTGAGTAGATAAGTCTATTACTGTCCAATTCATTACATATTGCCTGACAACTTCAGACACTCTTTAGGGGACAGGCTGCATATTTTAGTAATTTACTTGCGTTGTTTTATTTAAACTTAATTTATGTACATTTTAATACCAACGTGCATATGATGCTAACTTCGTGTATTTAAAAGGCATTTCAACCTCAATATATTGACATATCTTTGCTAAAACCAACTATCTGTTTACGTATTAAATTAAAAAATGTTTTAAATAATTTGTCGACTATATACGGGTAAAGATAAGGATTAAGGCTGTGTGCACGTGGAAGTAATTAAATTGAAAGCTTTGTATTTCGTGCAAAATCTTTAATAGTAATTCAATGCGCTTTCGGCCTTAGGCCATCATCAGTGCTTCTTTGTCAGGAACCAGTACCGTCGAGTCAAGCAATCAAAAACTTGGACACTTAAACATTGAAATTAAAATCAAATTAAAATTACATCACAAATCACATAGGGGGGGCTGTTATAACCCATTATTCAAATTTTTAAGGAGACTGAGCGGCTACATCTTTGGAGACTTGATTCTTTGCGACTTGACCCGCAAAGGGTCAGTGTTTAGTTTCTTCTAATCTTAAAATAACGTATAATTTGAATAAAGCATGTGGAACTTTTGCGAGCAAATGCATTATTATTTTTTATTTTAAAAACGTTTTCTTGCGAGACTAGAATAATTACGTATTTGGCCTTAGGTGTCAACCATGAAATTCGCCCACTAACTCTTGGTTTTAGCAGTACAAATAACTTACATACTGAAACTTATTTAGTTTTTTTTTACGTGCTTGAATCCTTTTAGAATCTTTAGGCTTATTTCATGTAGGTTATGAATATATTCTTGAAGTTTTTACTTTTGATCCAAACTGTTAAAGCGTGCAAGAAAAATAGGACATTCTACTTTTTTTTGGGTTGTACATAATATATAATGGAAAACGCCAATTATTCAGGATGTTTTCCCACTTATTCTGACGTATTGCACACGACCTCTCCCTATTCGACAATTTATTATTTTCACATTGATTTACTGCTAGTTTTACATTGTTTTGCAGCGTATCATCGCAATTTTGGTCCAATTTTCCACAGTAAAGCTGAATTTTGCATGACGATCGAAAGTTTACATTGATAAAGTTGGAAGAGATGAACTTTTGTTGGTTCTTTGTTACTTCTCATGATTCAATTCGACACTCGAAAGTTTTCAGTAAACAAGGGAATCAATTTTCTGATTTTTACATTTCGTATAGATATGTTTGAACTGCTACCAATTCGTTTTAACATGTTTCTGCAGTTGAGAACTTGTTTTTGCACTCACAGCGCCTTTCGAATGATTTAAATTTGTTTTCTTGATAATTTTTTTATATCGCAGCAAATTATTTGAATATAATACTGTATTTTTCGCATTTTGTAAATGAAAGCTTCTATTTTTCTAAATATATTATATAAAGAAAATTATGCAAAATGTTAGTAACTAGACGCTTTCTAGTTACATTTTTATACAATTATTTTATAAAAGTATTTTCGTTGACTATTGTTTGTTTTTTTCGTAACTTGGTGCTGTACGTTCATTTTACCTTAACTTTTAAAACATGTCTATACATAGTATATGTTCAA
>MU181922.1:483628-508641 GCA_016904865.1 Pissodes strobi | reverse complement strand
GGTAAAATTCACTAAACTATTCAAAAACAGGAAGAACACAAATCACCATTATAAATCAGAAATTTTCCACCCGGTCGCTCCTAAACTTTATCATGGCTGAACTCTCGAATCGTATCATAATATTTATGGTTTTATTTCGAATTTATTGCACATCCCATGCTGTGTTTATTTGTTTTTGTTATATTTATTATTGAAAGTACAGACGAAAAGGGCACGATTGCGAATAACGTTGATTGTCAATTTCGAAAATTCCACTCGATTTTGTCTGTACTTTTTTCCTAGTTGGTTTTCTGTTTGTTTTTGGTTTTGGCATGCCTAGTACGAGCTAACCCTGGTAGCATCAGATAGCCTAAATGAAAATTACACCACAGTAGTGATACATATTAAGGATGTGAATGATTTACCGCCAAAGTTCAACTGTAGCTCTTACGAAAGGGAAGTTCAAGAGGAATATCCTGGATCATATCCAATGTTACTTATGCAGGTTAGGAAAGAATTCCTATAGTATCAAATATAAATTTAATACATACAAGACCATGGCTCCAGCAGACTTTTTCATCTTGAGCAAGTTTACTTCGCCAATGAGGTCTCCAAGATAATTAAAATTCAAAGCGTGTGAACTATGAGCTATTTGCCTCATGTTGGTCAGCACAATCAATAATGCGTTTCGATCTATATGGATCACGTGCTACGTGGCAAAGATGACGTGTCTTAAGAACAGATCGTGACGAGATTCAGTAGTAAAATGTTAATCGTAGTAGGCTTAATGGCATGCAAGTTGTTCATATGTAACTTGATATTATAGAAAGTATTCTTCCATTTATGAAATATCAAATATATTCCCCAAACCTCTTGCGATTAATATCTTAAGTACTACTGGATCCCCCGTCAAGATATATTTCTTAAGACGCGGGTCAAATAATTTTCTTAAAATGCGTCGTGGATTGTGCCGGCAGAGATGAGAGAAATTGCTTATGATTCACATGCTTTGATTTTCCGCTCTTATGGAAATCATAATGGTGAAGTGAGCTTGCACCAAAAAATAAGCCCTCTAGAGCTATGATTTTTTTCTGACACTAGTTCTTTTTTATCATATAATTTTAGTTGCGCAAAATATTAAGCGAGATTGACTAATGTTGACTGCCATCTATTATCGTATCAGAGTATTTCGGGTAGATCTACTTGAGGAAATTGGATGTTTCTTCTTTATGAATCAACATTTTATTACTGGTACATTCAGGGTACTTCAAAAGAATAATGATTAAACACGAGGTTTGACCCTTTTTTCGTTTTTTTAAATATTTCGATAGTATTTGCTACTTTGTTTTTCAAATGCTATTTATTTATTGATTTTAATAGATATTCAAAATGGCTTCTGTTAACAAATCGGCAATATCCTAGCCTATCATAAACATGTTCTACGGTATCTTGTAACGTTTCTGCGGATATGTTCCTCGTTAAAAGGCAAATTCGATATATAAATAAAACAATCAAGTGGCGTAAGTTCGGATGATCGAGGTGGTCACTTGACGATCTTGTCTACTCCAGTTCGCTTATTTGTAAAACCAATATTCCGATATTCCCCAGCTGCACTACACTAACCCATAATGAAGCAGCGTCCTGTAACCATATCTGCTGTCGAAAAATATCTGAGTCGCAATAATTTTAAAGGGTAATTGCTAGAGAAGGAATTAATTAAAAGGTTAAGTAAGTAAAATGCATAAGTAAAAGGCGATAATATTTATCGGTTCATTGAAATTTAATGTACTAAAATTAGTGTTGTAACACATGTTCATTTTGGAAACTTGGACGTACCATGTCATTTAGTGGTTTGAACTCATATGAGTACAATGGGAATAATCAGTGTTAGCCAATTTCAATTTTGAAAATAAATTTGAATGGTTATTTCGAATTCCATTTTCAAATCTGTTTTAATGTTAGTTTCAACTTCAATAAATATATTTTTAGTATCTATGTTTAAACATTTTAATTCAAAAACTTTTAGTACATTTTTTGAATTTTTACATGCTTCTTTATTGGCGAGACAAGCCACGTCTAGTGTCGTCCGCATACATTCGGTGTAGCTGGCTGTTGTAAACCGCTCCAATGAGCTACCGATGATGCTCAGGGTGACCTAAGATCGAGCCGTGTAAACTAGACGACTCCACTGGGTAGAATATGACTCTAGCACCAGCACCCATCTGTAGAGCCCTACTTCGTACTAACTATCCACAATTGATTTATTAGCACTGTTTAAATAAACAGGCTCATCTTGTACTGATGTATGTTTCCAGATCAGATCCTCAAGTTTCTCGCTGCAAGTCAGCAAGGGATTCGGTTCGTAATTAGTTCGAAACTTCCAGGCTCGTCAACACTTGAAGGCCTGTGAGCTATATTGTTCTGGAGTATTGTTCTGTCCTAAAATATTTATATTTATATCGGTAATATAGCAAATTATATATAGGTACAGAAATTGCTTGAATCTAGTTAGTCAATTCATATTTAGCGCCTTTCAAAAGTTGCTTTATTCGAATCAAATCAATAACAAGAAATCAAAGTTTGAGTCCTTTTATTATCTTTTAGAGGGGCCTTAAGGTTGTCAGATACATACAGTTCGAAATCTGGCAACAGAACTTTCTCAGGTTACATGTATACTTCCCCATCCTATCCTATCTCCAGATTGGCTATGATGGAGGCCCCGCCGCATGTTTGCTTAGATGTAAGGGCATATTTGAATCAGGTTTATCATGGACGATGAATAATCATGTTTGGCTTCAGGAAAACCCCCACGAATTTTTTGAATCAAGACATCGGCAGCGGGACAAAATTATCAATGATTGGGCACAAATTATTGAAGATTATCTGATAGGGTCATGTGTATTCCCTCGCCGTCTAAATGAGCAAAACTATCTAGACTTTCTGGAATACGTTTTGTCGGACTTAATGGATGATGTACCGAACCAATCAAGACACGACATGTTTTTATGTATGGTTGCTTAAATCTAAGATCACATTTGAATCAGGCTTAACATGGACCCAACATTTAAATCCAGGGGATTTTTCTTTGGTAATATTTAAAGGCTTTGGTGTACGCAGTTTCGATTCGCATTGTGGATGAATGCAGCGGCGTGTAGTTAATCAGTGCGAGCATATCAGGAACATCCCTGATATTTTGTCAAGAGTGAGGATTTCCGTGAGGAACCGCATAGGTATGCATCTAAATTTGCTTAATTGTAATTGTTTTGTTTATGTTTCATTCAATATTTAGTTGACAATTCTTATGTTAATAATTGTTTTTAGTAAAAATATATTTTTGCATTACAAAAACGCGTTTTGCTCGAAAACGGTACTCCCTACCGCTTTTTATCAAGAGCATCTTTTTTTGTAGAAAGCTGTCTGTAAAATCTTATTATTATGCCAAAAATTAACTAGATGCCAAACACGAGCGTATTAAGATAGAAGCTTGCAGTCCTGTCTTGTGATATTCACTCTTCTTAGCCAACAAGGTGAATTGTTGAATGCTCACCTGGAGCTTCGATTAACATTACCAGTGATTTAATGCAATATGTGGTACCAGTTCTTGTCAAGCTTAGCGAAGTCTGAAAAAAGCTTGTGTATGTGTTTTTCGGGGGTTTTTAGTGACTAGGTCTAGCTTCTGCTAAGGCTTGCTTATTTCACTCTAAAATCTGTTTATATGCTATTCTAATCTCCAAACGTAGCTTTTAGTTTGGGTAAGAAACTAGGCTGATTTCGAATAGCGTACGAGCTTTAGTCTTAAACTTTATGTTTTCTTCTCTCACCCGCAGGCCGAGTTTTTCGCGGTACACTACGCTAGTGTTTAAGTTTTAGAAATATATTCTTTTTCAGTAGGATTCTATGTCGTATTGCTTCGCTCTGTTGTCCCTGCAAGCCAAATTTCTTAACTATTGCTGTACCGCCATATATGTCGCAAAGTCCTATTTTATTTAAATACGTCATGTACTACACGGCGTGCTTCGTATAATGGCACTACTTATTAGGATGACGATTGAATCGGAATAGGGACAGTATTAACAGGAGACTGAATTATTTCGTACCACAAGGAATGAGAAATGGCACCACATTTGGCTTAATTCTACCACCTATTGTGTTATAAATTAAGCTGTTTTTCGCTCATGGTCTTGCAGACTCTGTAAGATTATACATGACTGCATCCTATAGATCTATATATTTTTATTGAATATAGCATTTAACTTTCCCGTTTCACCATATGTTAACGAAAATGTATTCTATCTCATTCTCTCGTAGGCTGGATGCTATATATGTATATATTTTTATTGGTGTCGCTTTTACGGTTTCATCGAGTCTCAAATCACTGCCGTTCTCAGCCCAAGACCGGTCTTGTTCATAGC
Source organism: Pissodes strobi (assembly GCA_016904865.1). Classification (NCBI taxonomy): domain Eukaryota; kingdom Metazoa; phylum Arthropoda; class Insecta; order Coleoptera; family Curculionidae; genus Pissodes; species Pissodes strobi. The sequence goes on along the minus strand of MU181922.1, from coordinate 504,250 downwards.
CGGTTAACGGTGCAAAAGAAGTTTTTACTTCAAAACAATTTACATTAAATTCCGATCAGACAATTGTTGCATTTAAAATTTAGACCACGTTGCCATATTTTTAGCCAGGCCTTTTTATAGCCCCGTGAGTTTCCTGAGATGTATTAATATGTAGTACCATGGTATTTTTTTTGTCTTAGCACCACTCTGGAAATACTCAACAGAGAGTGTCTTGATTCTTCTGGCACATTTTGCTTCCCCCCAATCAGATAGGCTTACCCAAACTTATTATTTTCGATCGCCTGAGATAGCAAACAGATTTACCTTTTAGAATTTTAAAGCTAGAACATGTACAGTATGCATTTATATATTTCGTATATGTATTTGGCACGCAGCTTTATTTGATTTGAAGATTTGAACTTAAAACAAATCAGAGTGTGAAGTATGTGGACGAAATGTCAATCTTTGCCAAACGCGCATTTTGGATTTTGGGCATGCCTTGGGTTTATTTTGTTGTTGGTTTTAATCGTCTGATGGCCAGTGGAATTGCGCTGAATGCCAAATACATATACGAAATATTTAAATGCGTGAAGTACGCACTCGTGAGCAATTTGTCTTTATTCCAGGAACGTTATTTGCGGTACCGCTATATTATATATAATTATAATAATGAAAACTTGAGATTAAAATTTGCAAAAATGCCAATTTGGTGGTGGATTTTCTATAGTAATATGTTTAGTACATGTAAAATTGCTGAAAATCATGCATGAAAGTTTGTTGCCTAAAACCAGCTTGAATGTGTTTATTGTTATTTTTAAGGCAAATAATAGTAAAAACTATTTCTTTAAGACAATCAACTAAAATTCACGATTTGTGTGCAAAATATGTTTTAGACTATTTCCTCAGATAAAAATTAATATACTCTCAAATGACGCATTTTTTAAATAATTAAAGCGAAATTTCGGTAACCGGTAACATCATACATACAAGCTTCCAGTCCTAGATCACAAAAATAAATTTAAACCGCGATGAAATCAATTATTTATTCCAGTTATACACAATTTGTTATTTGATATAATGATCGTCTCAAAACCCTAACGTTTAACAGGCTTTTACCGTCACGGCTTCTTTAAAAATAAAACTTCGGGGTCGACCTCCTATTATCTCTAACGATATTCAATACGTTCTTCCAAGTTATCTGCTGCTATTAAATTAGAGAAAAAAGGAGTGTCTGCAACTTCGGACGAAAAGTTTTCTCATTACAGAAAAATCTCATATAGAATTTCTAGGCTCGGAAAGAGACATCTTTTCAGGGCAGCGGAAAAAAATCCATTGTTAGGTATCAAGTGTCACCGATTTCGACTGGCAAAATAATTAAAATGATGGGAAGATATCCTTATTGAATTCTAAAGATTTAGTGGGATCTTGTGGTCCTTTACTTAATATAGCATAATTTTAACTTTTAATAAAATAGCTGTATAACTAGATTACACTATTATAAAAAGGTTGAAGATAGTTCCTCGACTCATTATAGCTTATACTACATACAAAAAGCAAGTAAAAAAATCAGTGACCCCTAATTAAGCTTAAATAATTCTGTTACATCATTGCTTAGCAATAGACTAAATAACCCACTTGTTTATACCACAGACAAACTAAAATTTTTATTTCAATAATTTCGGTGAAAGAGGATCCCCCAAGTATCTTTCTCTCGATAAACTCGATTTCCATTTATTAATATCTCCCCTTCTATTATACTGAACAGATTCTCAAGCAGGATAATACGTTTTAATAAGACTTCGACGGGATCTGTCTAATAAGTTTAGAGCTGCGACCTTTATGAAAGTTTCATTGGTTCATGATTTGCTGGCAAGAATTCATATTAGAGTCGTCGTTTAGATTATTGTCCGATGAGATGTGACTTTAAATGTAATTACTTGAAAACTTTAGAGTCTATTCGAGTTCCCGTCGAAAAGATTTGGAAAGTTGAATAACTATGCAATTGAAAATCTCGCATTTGCTATCAGCTTTCAATGAGGTGAAACATTAAGAGACTAGTTGCGAAGCACAGTGTAAAACTCATTAATTCATATTAACTCTGAAATTACTTTCAAAGATTGTTTTAAAACTTTATGAAAGTGTACCTTTTTCGTAAGAATTCAGAGCGTTGCATTCAGGTATAATTTCTTTAGGTTTAAAATATTCATAGAATTTTTATAATCATACCCTGCTGTCTTTAATGCAAGTAAATTATCTGTTGCATAATTCGAATTATCTATTTAGACATCATTCAAACAAATTTGCTTTGCGTTCGCATATACGAGTTTGAAGTCGTAAAAAAGACAGCATGGAAGTCCTATATGTTCAGTTAGATATTCTTTTTCAAGAGTAATATTCATAATATGTACATATGTCACAAACTATATTAATAAAATTCAGAAATATTCCTTGCGTAACAAAATTAAAGCGACCTAGTTGTTAGGAGTGATTAGTTTACTATTCGGAAGACAGGAATTTATATTAAAGTTTTCATGTTCTTTAATTCACGGTTCAATAGATCATACAAAAAACGTAATTGGAATTACTGGAAAATTTGGTGAAAGGCTAGTTCGCTTTAAATTGCAATGCTTTGAAAGCCAGCAATTAAACCTTATCCTAACAAATATTATAAATGCGAATGCGAGTTTGTTTGTTACGCTTTCACGCGTAAACTACCCAATCGATCATCATGAAATTTTGTACAGATATTTTCAAGGGTATAGTAAAGGACATAGGACACTTTTAGCTTTTGCCCGCAACTTCGCTCGCGTTGATTTTTAAGGTTAGTTTTAATCTTATTTTCCACGCGTAAACTACTCAACCGATCATCATGAAATTTTGTACAGATATTTTCAAGAGTATTGTAAAGGACATAGGGCAGTTTTTAATCGCGGCCTCGCATTCGTTAATGTACTTAAATAACTGTCAATGATCATTAAAAAGTAAGATATATCATGAAATTTTGTGCAGATATTTTCAAGAGTATAGTAAAGGACATAGGACAATTTTTACCCGCAGCTTCGCTCGCGTTGATTTAACAGTTAGTTTTAATCCTACTTTCCACGCGTAATCTTCTCAACTGATCATCATGAAATTTTGTACAGATATTTTCACGAGTACAGTAAACGACGTAGGACAGCTTTTACCCGCGGCTTCGCTTGCGTTGATGTACTTAAATAACTGTCAAAGATCATTAATAAGTAAGATAAATCATGAAATTTTGTACAGATATTGGAAGGACAATTTTTACCCGCTGCTTCGCTCGCGTTGATGTATTTAAATAACTGTCAAAGATCATTAAAAAGTAAGATATCATGATATTTTGTACAGATATTTTCAAGCGTATATTGTGGACAATCTATACGGGGGTTTTGTTACTATAGAAACGTAATGTTGTGATTGATCATTTAGTGTCAAAACTTTGACGTTTGAAAGTGTTCGTGTCAGAGTACCGAAAAATTGTGGCGTTTTCGTAAAGTTGTTGCCACAAGTGTTTAAAACTGTTAAAAGTACCAGATGTGTAGTTGTAGCATAGATAAGTACTCCTAATTATAACCCAAACTAATATTATAAATGCGAATGTTAGCTTATCTGCTTGTTTGTTAGTGTTACGCTTTGTTCTCGTGTGTCCGATGCCCGAAATCTTCACATATATTTGCATCGGACGGAAGAACATATAATATAGTATACAGTAGCATCCTAGAATAATATTCTGTTTTGAGATATTCTAAATATGAATTCATTTATTAAACGTTTATACTTTCAACGTTTAATATAAATTATTAATTTTTTTGTAGTGAGATATATTTTAATAAAGCAGAAATTTATATTCTGATGGGATCATCAGTCAAGTCAAGCAAAAAAAATATTATTATACTTACTTTTTAATGATTTTTGACAGTTATTTAAGGGCATCAACTGGGCGAAGCCGTGGGTAAAAGCTAGTTAGTCGATATTTTGATGATCAGTTAGCAAGCAATTGATAATTAATATTTAAAAACCTATAAGTGTTTCGTAAAGGTATTACGTATAATTAGCTTTTTCACAAAGTGCATATTAAGGTAGTTTCTGTATGAAAATGAATATCGTTCCTTTTTTGGAGGCATGAACGCCAATGTTATCTCTTTTTTTATGTGTATGTGCCACAAGTTACGAATGGCGACCTATAATATACCTGTGACCTGATATGGATTAAACTGTCAACGTTGTCGAAGTATCGAAACATTCCACGGTCGTTATTGTAGAACTACAATAATCACTACTTTTTTAACTCTCCGGCCGGGAATCGAACCAGGGTCTCCCGCGTAATAGGCGGGGATACTGACCATTATACTACCGGACAGCAAGAAGAGACTGAATATAAATTTTGTTGTAAAAATTAAATTGTATATTTTACGGTTCTAGAAATAAAGAGTTTTCCGTGCGAGCGTGACGAATTCTCGAAAAGTCGTGCCAACACGGTCAAATCTATTTCTGGACGTGTAATGATCGACATTTTTTATTATTTTTCTTTGAAAACAATGACACAAAAAGAAATACATTTGAAAAATTCTTATTTCCAGCATAGTTCTAGGCATCATAGGAAAGGAGGATTAGAGTAAGAATGTGAAGCAATAACTACCTAACTAGCTATGAAAAATTTCAACTCTATCTGAAATTATTTTTAGTTCGTAGAGTTATTATTAATGGTAATGCTTATCGTGCATTTCGCATTATTGAGCTGGTTTAGCACATTTGGAATTTTATTTTGTTCAATGATAATTGGGGTTATTGCAATGTTTTTATTTTCTTGATCGAATGGTGCAGTTCTTGTTCTTGTGTTTCATACTGTCCAGATCCCTGATCAAATCAGGGTCGCCGACGAGATCGCTCTCATCTGAATGAAATCCATCAGCTTTAGGGTGTGCTTCGGTGCGGCACCCAGATGTTTGAGCAATATTCAAAGCACGGTCTTATTTGCGCTTTGTAGAGCAAGAATAGCTGCTGGTGTATAAATTTGTTTTGTTGCGAAATAGCGCACACCAAGCTTCTGCCAGGCTGATTTTGCGATGTTAGTATCGTGGTCATGCCAGGACATATTGCTGTTGACCGAGGCCCGTCGTATTTGGTTCCTTGGGTTTTTGCTGCATTGAACTGGACCAGATTTCTATCGCCTCAAGTTCGAACCCTCTCCAGATCTTGATTAATTGCTATAATCTGCTTCTGTCTGCGGTGATATGTCTCAGTCGCTGGTAAAGGTTTTTCTGATTTAAATTATTGGTTTCGGTCAGCAGGTCAATAATGTAGATGAAAAACGGAGTTGGTGAAAATATTGCGCCCTGAGGCACACCAGCGTTAATATTGAATGTGTCTGAGATGTGCCCATCAACTGCAATGTGCAGAGATTGGTTTTTAAGTAAACTGGTAAGCGCAGAGATAGGCCGGGCGGCAGTCCGAAGGAGGACAGTTTGTTGAGCAATTAGCCATACCAAGCTCTGTCGAATGCCTTTGAAATATCCAACCCAATCCCTCAAGATTCTCCGCTTTTCTCAATTGCCCTACTCCATATATGAGTGACATAAGCCAATATATCTCCTGCCGATCTCTCTTTGCGAAAGCCGTATTGGTTATTGCTAATTAATCTGTTGGTCTCGAGGTACTTCAAGAATTGCTAATTGACTACACGTTCCATGATTTCGGAGATTATTGGCAATACCGGACATTAGTAAGGCAATTGAGCGATAGTTCGAGGGCGTGTTTTTCTTGCCTTTTCTGGAACAGGTTGCACTCGAGCGACTTTTTAAGAAGATGGGTAAACCCTTTTCGGTAAAACAAAAAAAAAATGTCTGGAAAAATAGTTGTTGGTTCGTTGGCGCAGTTCTTTATCACAATGTCAGATATTCCGTCCTTTCCTGGCCTTTGGCGAAACTATCTAGTTCTTTGAGGATTTTACGAATATCACCATGATGAAACTTAACTTCTGGCATGGTAGTGTTGATGTTCAATGTGGTGGGGAGAACCTTGTTTTGGGGGACGCTTAAGGTGGAGTGCGATGAAAGTATTTTGGCGAGTATGTTTGTTTTTTTTCTATGGCCGTGATGCCGAGTTCATCTGTTAATTCGTCTAATAATTGGAAAGAACGCTATTGTAATTGTACCTAAAGAAGTCGCAGCATTTTAGAAACTTGAATGCATACATAAATACACTGATCGTTCGTTTAGAAGGACATTGGCTACGTTCCTTCCTAATGCTTCAGGTGTTGACATTTTGGATTTAAAAAGACATGAGGATTGAATCTTTTTCCGTTACGAAGGGATGTATTGCTGATTGGTATAGTAGTCACTACATCTGTGTAATATTGTAATTTTCCATTTGTTTCCAATACTCTTAATATTAACGTAATCTTCTGTTCACTGACAATCTTCCCGTCAAATCCCTTTCCTCAGCAGGTCCTTCAAATACTAATACAAGTGAAAAGGTATCATTATAACACTCTTTCCCACATAAAAAAGTAATATACAAAGGATAAATAGCAACTATACAATATACACAAACGAGCAAGGGAACTTTTCGTCTACAGTATAAAATCGTTAATCTAAAGATAAGTGTTTTACAACCTGGCCATTACACCACTTTTATCTCGAACAATACACTCTAGCGTTAACATGGGCATTACGTTGTGAATGTTCTAGTTTTATTATGTACTAAAGTAAGATTTTCAAATATGTATCATCATTGGGTTTTATTAAATCAAGTCCTATTTTTATTTGTCTGTTAAACATTAACATTGAAGGAGTTTCCTTGGTCGCTCGATATCGTAACAATATTCTACATAATTATCTATGCCAATCTTTTGGTGACGGATTAAGAGCTCTTATAGACTGCTTTAAAGTTTATACAAATCTTTCTTCTAATCCATTTGTTGACGGATGATAAGGAACTGTTGATTTATGTTGAATATCATTAGATTCCAAAAACATTTGAATCTCACTTGACAAGAACTGTCGACCATTGTCGGATACCAGTAAAGAAGGAATACCAGATCTCTTACATATTTTTCTGCAAATGTTCATAGTTATTTTTAAAGTCATGTCTTTAGTCGCGTAAACCTCTGGCCAACAGAACACGCGTCCGTAAATATAAAATAATAATAATTTTTAAATGATCCAGCAAAATCGACATGAACACTTTAAAAACAATAACATAGTTCTTCCCATGAAGCAGACTTAGGCTTGTTCTGTAATCTAGAATATTGATCGCAGCTCTTGACAAGAGTTTCTATGTCTTTTTATGTATTTTCCCACAGTCGTAGACTGTAATATTTTTGGTGTAGCCAATCGAATACCTCTGGTAATGCAGTGATATTTAATTTGTGGAATGTTAAATCGCAAAGAAGGAGGAATTATCTGGATAGTTTGAAGAGGATATTGCCTATTCAGCAATTTATGTGCTTGTATTTGGTTGGCTTTGAAATCGATTTGCGTCATCCACCTCAGTAAGTGATTCTGAATTCAGAGGTCGTCGTGTAAGAAAATCGTCATTGCTATGTTTTTCACCTTTCGTATATTGTACTACCGGCGCCCGAACCCCATATGGTGAATCATCTGTATCTGAATCATGAGACAAAGACAGATCGTAGTGGATTAAAAAAATCTTTATTTTGCATTTCGCTTTTAATTATTTTAAATGCTTCTTCACAATCTCGGTTTCATGAAAGTTTAACATTTTTATGAAAAATTATATTTAATGCATATAAGATGTAACTTAAATTTCTTAAAAATCTACCATAATGGTTAATTAATCCAATAAAAGAACGCAACTGACTTTTGCCTTTTGGTTTCGAAGCTTTTAAAATGGCATTCGTTTTTTGTAGCACCTTATGAATGCCATGAGCATCAATAAGGTAACCGCAATGTTCAATATTGTCTAAAAGGAAAACGAACTTTTCAACATTAATTGTGCATAGTTAAGCGCCTACAGACCTCTTGCAGCATACCATAATGTACTGTTTCATCTTCACCTGCAATTCGAATATCGCCTAGGTAAATTGATACCCTGAGAATATTTTGTAAGATATTTTCTGAAAATTACAGGTGCTGAGGCTATATTAAACATCAAACGAGTTGATTGATATAACCCTTTATGTGTATTTAAAGTAAGTACTTGGCGATCTTCTGGTCTAACCTCCATGTGCAGGCGATCCTGATTAAGATCAACTTTGGTAACCTTCTTACCACTGGCCACTGAAGCGAAAAGTTCGTCAATAGTAATTAATGGATGGCTGACTATTTAAAGACATTTATTAATTATTGTGATTTTAAAATCGCCACAAATTCTAATATTACCATTACTGTTAAGAGTAGGTACAAAAGGTGTCGCCCAGTCAGATCGATCTACCTTCTCTAAAATATCTTGATTTATGAAATGGCATCTTTCGCGATTTAATGTAAATTGGAGTTGTATTCTTCCTTATATGCACAGAAACCTGCACACCATCTAGTTTTCCAAACCTAGTGAAAAATATAGTAGAAAATTTAGTTTTAAAAGCCGTTTTAATTTTATTCAATATTTTTATAGGCATCGAGACTAAATGTGTTTCAAATCTAATTTAATTTGCTATCTTCATTCCCGGCCTAACAAAGGTTGCCTAACTATAATAACTATGTACAAGTTTATATAATCAAATTCTTAAAAAAGGAACTTTACAAGGAAACTAGCCTAATACATTAAGCGATATGTCACTATAAGAAATTAGTTTAAAGTTTGGATAATTTTAGCATCTGGAATAGCATATAAAATTGTCTTTCCCATTAAACTTACTGAAGCTCCACTATCAATTTCAAATTTTACATTTTTATTGTTAATACTCAAATTATATGTAAACTTTCCTCTGAATTTTGCTTGTTCTGATTCTGAAGCATCTTTTTCTCGATTTTGCTGGTCTTCATCCTTACAGATATCGTTTGCCATCCTACATACCTTCCTCACATGACCCTTTAACTTACAGAGAGTATGAAATACATTAGTTTCAGAAGATTCGTTAACAAAATATGTATTGCTACCACATATAAAACAATAACCTTTACAGAATTCGAGATATCGATTGGTTTAATTTGATTCTATTAATGTTGAATTTGATGAATTTGTAGTAAACCTCTGGCAGATAATTCCATACCAACCGATATGTTCAGAAGTCTGTGTTGTATTTGTTTATTAAGAACACCAAAAACAAACTGGTTCCTTAATGCAAATTTCAGGTATTCACCAAATTTCCAGTTTAAAGCCAAGCAGCAAGAAATTCTTGTATAGAGTTTCGCCCTCAAATTGTTTCCGCTGAAAAAATTTATAATTTTCTGCGATTTCTAATGGAGGATGATTGTAATATTCAGCCATTAAATTCTCTAGATATTGATAATCTTTGGCCACTGGACTTTCAGGAGCTATTTTGTCTGACAAACTATCATATGCTTCGGAGCCCATGTAACATAGAAAAGGACTTTATTTGAATGTGGTACGTAAAAAGTGTAAATACGCTTTCCATTCTTTTGACCCAGCGAGTTCACTGACATTTTATAGTATCTTACATGCATATCTAACGTAAAAACGGTTTGAATCGATGACACAGCATTAGAGGTTGATCCATGGTTTTATATAACATAGCAGATTGTAAAGTATTGCGTCGAAGCATCTTCCAACTTGTAACTCAGTGGAAAAAACTTGAATACCAACAAATAACACTCTTTTCTTTTTTTTTTCTTGTGGAGTTTGTAAATCTGTTATATTTATGTAATAAACATTCATTTATGTTTGTTTCAAATACTCCTGATATTAATGTATATGCTTGTAGAAGAACGCCGTATTCTATGTCCGGTATGTCCTTTGAGATTTTTAGTCTTAGGTATTCCGCAACAAGTTTCGGAACCCTACTGATAATATGACATTCAACATGTTGGGTTTAATACCTGCCGTTTTAACTGCCATGCCACAAATAATCTTCATTAGTTCATCTTTTTAGACGCAGAGCTCAAATGTTCATCCTTCATTGATCATGGTGAGACTGACTTGTTGATGTATGGTTTTTTCCGTCTCACAAAAATACGACAAGAAATCACACACATCGTATAAACTCAAACGTATTAAGTCATCTCTACAACATGCACCAAAGGTCCCAAGCACTAGGAGATATTTTCCATTTTAAGCATTTAAATGTGGTTACTTGTTCTGCTGGTAAAATACTGCACTCTTGTCATATATATGACACAAAAAAGCAATAGTTTTTGGATATTTGTTGATGTCAGCATTTCCTTTTATAGCCAAACAACTCTTTAGCGTTGAGAGTCGACCCCATAAAGTGAAAGATTTCATAGACTTGGCTTTTTCGATAAAATAAACTAGAAGGATATCGTCGTCTACAGTCTTGATTTTATTCCGATTCCGCCATTCAGTAAAATGGTGATATTCCTGTTCATATCATGACCTGGATTTTACTGGTAATGAACTTGCGCTCGCTTATTCTGCTTACTCCAGTATATTAAGGAGAAGTTTGAGATTTTCTTTTGATTCCATTTTCATATTCGGGCACATATTTAACTGACCGAAAATTATTGAAGCTGCAATATATAAATCGTTGCTATGGGAATGTTGTGTTTGGTATTTATGATGCGATTCCATCATGATTTTTAAATTGTTTTAAAAGTGCTCTGTTTTAAATTGGTCTTTGGCAAGTAAGGTTGTCAAAATTAATTTAGTTTACAAGTTAAATTACAAAGAAAGCAAAATTTTTAAATATGAAACTGTGGAGACTTTCTCAGCGCACGGAAGACTTTTCCGTGCTCTGTTTCCGTGTGCTGCGTTGGATGGCTTCTAGCAGCAGCTTCTCTGCAGCATATGCATATTGCCTGAGTCAAGTTCACCGACATGACCTTCCTTATTTTTTCTAACAGCACGTTTCGTTATAATGTATGTTTAATATTTTGATAACACTGGGTTTCTTTACCCTATGTTTTGTGTACTTCCTGTGGATCTAGTTCAACTGCTTATGATGTTCTGTAATATAGTTTTTTTTGTTAAATCGTGACCAATTTCAATTTGAAAATTGCTTGTTCTATTTTTATCGTATATATTATTGTATATATTAAGTTTTGTTTTGTTTTGTTTTGTATTTGCCCTACTATGGTTAGTTTATTGATTTTAGTTAGCTTTGTCCATTAAATTTATTTGAATTTTTCTGTGGCAATAAAGCATACTTGACTTTGACTTAGATGAAAATGGTGTGTTTGCAGAGAAGTATAAAAAAATTGCAGCATACGAAGTTATAAGAAGAAGCATACATAAATGCACTTTCCTATCTTGGTTTTTCATAAGCTATCGTTTGACACTAATTTTAGATTTAACCAGAGGTTAAATTTAACCGGAATTTCTTAACCTCTCTTAAATAAAAAATTAATGTAAATCGATAGCTTATGAAAAACCAAGGCAGGAAAGTGCAAACCATTTTGCTCTATATTTAGCCGTTTAGATTTTACAGGCTGTCAAACTTGCTAAATTATCGATTTTCAACTGTCAATATTTCAAAAACAGTAACAGATAGGTATAGGACATTATTTATGAAATATGTCTAGAATTCTCCGCAAAAACCAAACATGCAATAATATATAGGGTGTTCCATTTAAAAAAATATAACTTTGTTTAATCCCGCATTTATGGGACACCCTGTATGCAACAGTGCTATGCCATGAAAAATTTCACTTCATCCCCTTTATTTTTTGTATTGAACGTTTTTTTTCTAAAACGTCAATTGAGAAAGTTGTCCATTTATAGTGAAACACCCGGCACTTTTAGTTACTTTTGATTTGTTTTGGATGGTCTTTCAATCAAATTTTGGTTACTTTCAATTAGTTCCAATTTATTTTAGTTATTTGAACCGGTTCCGATAGGTTTTAACCTATTTAAATGTTTTTAATTAATTTAGGTTAGTCGCTAAAATTCAGTTAATTTGGGTTAGTTTGAACTTACTTTAATATTTTTAATTTGTTACGACACGTTTTGGCCCTTTTGGTTACTTTTGGTTAGTTTTGGTTAGTCAGTCAATCACCTTTTAGTTATTTTCAGTTAGTTCCAATTTATTTTAGTCATTTAATCCAGTGTCGATACGTTATAATCAGTGGCGGATTTGCAGTCTCGGCCGCCCTAGGCCCCAAGCTATCAGCCGCCCCTTATTTTACTGACCTAGGTACGTAATATACTATTTTGACACGATTGGGGCCGCCCCTAAATCTGGCCGCCCTAGGCCCGGGCCTACCGGGCCTTAGGATAAATCCGCCACTGGTTATAATCACATTTAATATTTTTGGTTTAGTTGCCAAAATTCGGTTCGTTTTGGTTGGTTTTAACGAATTTTCATTTTTGTAACCTGTTCCGATACGTTTTAGCCCGTTTTGGTGCTTTTGGTGAGTTTTGGCACATAATAATAAGACAATCAGAATACGAAGAGAAAGAGAGGTCTGATACTGGCCGCTATGACCTCGACCGCCTGTGCTTTGCGAAAAACATGAATGTGTGCCAATACCATAGCCTAAAGAAGAATCTAGCTGCGACACTTAAGCGCGGCACTGACAAGCGAGGACCAACTTTATCACTATGTAGTGGGAAGGAAATAAATAAATCTTACTTGACGTCAACCCCACGGCAATCTTTAGTGAAGTGAGCCGTACTGAATTTTTTTGGGACTTTATATACTAAAATTGATACTCTCCCCTATTATTTTATTTAAAATTTCACTGCAAAATATATGATATATAAAATACTGATTATTTCGAGTAGAGAATAAGCAATTTTTTAACGATCCAAAAAACTGCATAAAGGGAGCCGGATATTTATTTAAACATTACACCTGAAAGAAATATTTAAAAATGTTTTTTGAAATTAAATTAAGAATGGCGAATATAGATTACTTGTAGTAAGTACAGCATTCTTGAAAGAAAAGTCAATTACCTATAGAAAAATATGATTTAGTTACATATTATGTTGATAAATTGCGATCAATAAAACAACTCATTTATGTAGAAAATTATTTATTTTTTAGCGTTATAACACACAACTATTGACAGTTGAAAATCGACAATTTAGCAACTTTGACAGCCTGTAAAATCTAAACGGCTAAAGATAGAGCAACTGTCAATATTTCAAAAACAGTAACAGATAGGTATAGGACATTATTTATGAAATATGTCTAGAATTCTTCGCAAAATTCAAACATGCAATTTACTCCCGCATTTATGGGACACCCTGTATGCAACAGTGCTATGCCTTAAAAAATTTCACTTCACCCCCTTTATTTTTTGTATTGGACGTTTTTTTCTAAAACGTCAATTGAGAAAGTTGTCCATTTATAGTGAAACACCCGGTACTTTTAGTTACTTTTGGTTTGTTTTGGATAGTCTTTCAATCAAATTTTGGTTACTTTCAATTAGTTCCAATTTATTTTAGTTATTTGAACCGGTTCCGATGCGTTATAACCTATTTAAATGTTTTTAATTAATTTAGGTTAGTCGCTTAAATTCGGTTAATTTGGGTTAGTTTGAACTTGCTTTAATATTTTTAATCTGTTACGACACGTTTTGGCCCTTTTGGTGTTTTTGGTTACTTTTGATTAGTTTTGGTTAGTCTTTAGTAGTAGTTAGTCTTTGGTTAGTAGTTAGTTCATTCGAATTTTGGTTAATTTCGGTTAGTTTTAATTTATTTTAATCATTTGAACCAATTCCGATATGTTATAACCAATTTTAAAGTTTTTGATTACTTTCAGTTAGTCGCCACAATTCGGCTAATTTGGGTTAGTTTTAACTTACTTTAGTATTTTTAATCTGTTCCGATACATATTAGACCGTTCTGGTGCTTTTACTTACTTTTGGTTAGTCATTCAGTCAGCTTTCAGTAACTTTCACTTAGTTCCAATTTATTTTAGTCATTTGAAACCGGTTCCGATACGTCATAATTAATTTAAATGTATTTGGTTAACTTTCGGATATTTCACATAGTTTTAATTTATTTTAGTGATTGGAACCAATTTTAATGTCTTTGGTTACTTGCCTATATTCGGTTAATTTGGGTTAGTTTTAGTTTACTTTAACATTTTTAATCTGTTCCGATACGTTTTAGCCTGTTTTGATGCTATTAGTGACTTTTAGTTAGTCATTCAATCAACTTTCGGATCATTTGAATCGGTTCCTATAGATTATAAGCAAATTTAATGTTTTTGGTTAGTCGCTTAAATTCGTTTCGACTTACTTTAATTTTTATAACCTGTTACGATACGTTTTAGCCTGTTTTGGTGCTTATGGTTACTTTTGGTTAGCTTTGGTTAGTCGTTCAATTAACTTTCGGTTAGTTTCAGTTAGTTGCAATTTATTTTAAGTTTAAATAAACAAACTAACTAACTGCACAACTCTGCCATCCTTTTCCCATTTTAACACATAAACATTAACTTATTTATATAACATACAAACAAAACAATATATCACATAACGATTGTCTATTTATCCAAACAACAAATGATTTCCAATTTTAATTCCTATAATAATTTATTGCACTCCGGCCCATGTAAGCGCGTATGATTGGCATCGAGTTCCAACTGCGTAGTGTGCTCCTTCAGTGAGCTTCAGGGAGAAAATTTGATTCCGTACCCCACTAAACGAGCCGAGTGTCGCGGCTATTCTTCTTTAGGCTATACCAATACGTTCTTCCAATTTCTTCCAAATCATCGCTCCCTCTCTTTCTGTCGGTATTCTGATTGTTTCTAATTCTGTGGTTTTGGTTAGTCATTCAATCAACTTTCAGTTAGTTTCAGTTAGTTCCAATTTATTTTATTCATTTGAACCGATTCCGATACGTTATAATCGAATTTAAGTTTAAATAAACAAACTATCACGATCTCTCACGCGCATGACTTTATGCGGGAACTGCAAGTAGCGTGCACTTTTTCACGATTTGGTCACTGTTAATATTTATATCCATTGAAAAGTAACAAATTTTATATGAGCAAATTTATTTAGTATTCCATTATCGAAGCAGAAGTTTAATTAAATTGGGAGTATACAGATTTTTTAACTGCCATTGTAAATGGATAGATTTGATAAACGAAACATTTAAATCCAAATAATCTGATAAAGGCAAAAAATGTTTTAACATGATGTTTCATAATGTATTTTTACGAAATATTGATCGTAATGTTATTAGAAAAACTAGCTTTTAAAATATAAAGAGGGCTGCAAATGACAAGCAAGACATTTTCAATTACTTCGAAACGCCTCTTCCTATGGAATTATATTTAAAAGAATTTAATCTTTTAAAGTTATTTTTTGGCGAGTATACTTTTCCTCAGGTCGGGAATAGAAATTTTTTATCGTTAAAAGTTTCATGTCACATCCTTTGCTGCTCTGGGTTAAAATGAATAGGTAATCGGGTATAAGCTCTGCCCTCACATTCTTAGCGAATTTTTCATAAAAGAATAATTTTTAAACTTCTTTATTAAATATATAGCTAGAAATATTAAAAGATGATAAATGCTCCTTATCATTCTTGAAGTAAGATTTTAATTATTATTGTATCAATATTTTAAAAAAAATTTTTGGCGTATATACATCATTCATTTTTATGATCGTACTGGTTCTGGCTTTTTTATTTTTGGTCGACTTACAAACATCTCACAATGTAATTCAGTTACTTTTTAATTCATTTTCGGTAGCCTCATATTCTATATATTACCTTCAATTTCTTTTATTGTTCATTTTCCCATCTCAACAGGTTCGAAAATTATAGCGATTTCTCCAACCTGTTGTTATTACGGCCATTTACGATTATTTTCTTTCAGTACCTGCCAAAATAATTCATGAGAACGTCAGGTGTGACCAGTATTATATAATTTTTTTATTTGAATATACGATGTACAGGAAATACAAAAAAAATCATTTTCAAATAACGATAACATAATTAAAACTACAACAAGGAAAGCTAATCCTAATATAGGGTTGGTTGATCTCTTGCACGTAGCTTTACATATTCTTTTAATTCGAGTGATTCGGTTATCTATAATTTATTGATCAATTCAAGGTCAACAACTGCTACAGCGGGTTCATTTAAAAGCTTAAGCTTCACAACCGGTTTTTGAATTACCGTCCTAAAGCGTAGCCTATATTGTCAATGGGATTAAGATCAGGGGAGCGCGACGGCCAAATCATTCTTGCGACATCTGAAAAAAGTGATTTACTACATTTACGCGATCGAATCTTGCGTTATCATCTGTATAAATGAATTCAGGATCCGCTGTCTTACAAATGGTATAATAATGGGTCCCAAAATCCGATTTAAATATTGTTCAGCATTAACTACCTCATTCGAAAACATAACCAGCTCTATTGTTTTCACTTTAGAGATTTCATCTCAAACAGTAACAGATCCTCCTTCGTATGGCTCTTCCTCTATCATAAAATGTTCGAAATATAGTTATCCTACTTCCCTTCAAACTCTCAGGCATCCACCAGACTTTCGCAGCGTAAACCTAGATTCGTTAGTAAATATCACATTGATCTACTTTTCATTCCAGCCCAAATGTGCATTGCCAAATTCTCTTTTTGATCTTCTATGTTTCCTTTCCAAAGGCAGATGTTTCCCGGTCTCCTTGATTTTAATCAATTATTTCGTGTGACGCTGCAGCCTTATTTGTAGGCACCAAACTTGTTGCGGTTTATTGAGCTGTGATGGTTCTTCGCTATGATGGCTTCAGAATTTATTAAACTATCTGTTTTTGCTATTGTTTTTCACAATAAGCATAGGTTTTTAACCAGAGTTTGTACCGTATTGTATTCACACAATTTTTTTTTCTGGACTTATTCACATTTAAATTTTATCGAAATTTTCCTTGGATCACTTGAGTCTCCGGCAGTATAAGGTTATTCTTAAAATGATAGCTAATTTTTTTATTTAAAGAGTGAACTTAGCATATCAAATTCAAAAGTTGTATGGCTTTGCCTGAAGCGTAAGAATATGCTAAAAAAAGAAACAATTGACAATCGAGTCTGTAAAAAATATACATCAACTTCGTTATTTTAAATGGCACACACCGAATATGGTTCATTTATCAGATAGTCCGTCCGTTGCTGATTTCAAATATACCAGGTTTGATACCTCTATCTTCAAAACTAACTGAGAAAAATGACATAAAACTGTGTCATAAGATCAGTGCATTAGACCAACACATCATTTAATATCGTCCTCTTTCTAATACATTGATTTATGGCACAATTTTGTCATCTTTCTCAGTTAATTTTAAAGATAGAGGTATCAATATCAAACCTGGTATATTCGAAATCAGCAACGAACGGACTATCTGATAAACAAACCATATACATGCCATAATATGCCATTTAAAATAGCGAACTTTATGTTTATTTTTTACAGGCACTCGATCGTCAATTGTTTCTTTTTTTAGCAAATTCTTACGATTTAGGCAAAGC
The DNA here is from genome assembly GCA_016904865.1 of Pissodes strobi. NCBI lineage: Eukaryota > Metazoa > Arthropoda > Insecta > Coleoptera > Curculionidae > Pissodes > Pissodes strobi. Next base: position 486,743 of record MU181922.1, on the reverse strand, counting down.
CCTAAACTTTTATACGCTATGCTATCTCTTCAAATAACGATTTTAGCTATCATGTTAAATATTACCAGAAATCCTGTACAGGGTGGCTCGAATTCGTGTCTGTGTCTATGTATGGAGAACTCAAAAACCGTAAGAGATACAGTGTCGGTCAAATTAAGGCAAAATTGCGCATTTAGGTGCCTAGCAATATGCCGTTTAGAAAGTTTTAAAATTGCGATTATTTCCGGAGATATCCTGAAAAAACCGAAATTTTGAAAATTCGTTTAATTTTTTCCTGGTCTTATTTAAAAACGGATTTGAAATTGAATTTTGCATTGCCACTTTTTCCGCTCTATCTGATGATCGTATCCAGTTGGAAATCCAACGTTTCGTCTTCAAGGGATCGTCATCAACATTCTTTTTTTAAATACGAACGTTAATTTTTTTTATCGTTTTCCATATGGTATTGGCGTTATTAATATGACTATGTGTTTTTATTTTTTTTGTCATTTTTTTTATTTTTATTATTATTTTTTTAATTATATATTTTGCTTTGGCATAATTTTAAATAATTTAAGGTAGGTACTTTTAAAATTTTTATATTCTATAAAAATATTTTATTTTGTTTTTTGTATTAAGTGGAAAATGAAGCGTATTTTAAATAAAAAATAGTAAAATTATTTCTTACGAGAATATGGCCATGAACTATTACTCAAACAAGTTGCTTACTGCAAAGATAAAATATTCCCAACTTTTAACCAATTAAAAAATGTATTTAATAGAGAACATCAAAAATTTATAATCATACTACGTGATACTATAGGAACTTTGATGGAAAAATACCTATTGGAATTTTGCTTATAAATAAAATGCACTAAGCAACCTGTTTGAGTAATAGTTCATGGCCATATTCTGGTAAAAAATAATTTTACTATTTTAAATTTTTAATACGGGCTCCAATTTTCCACTTAATGCAAAAAACAAATAAAATATTTTTATAGAATATGAGAATTTCAAAAGCACGTACCATAAATTATTTAAAATCACGCCAAAGCAAAACATATAAAATAAAAATAATAAAAAATAATAAAAATAAAAAAATAAAAATATATAAAAACACATACTCATATTAGTATCGCCAATACCATCCGAAAAACGATAAAAAAAATTAAAGTTCGTATTTAAAAAAAGAAAGTTGATGGTGATCTCTTGAAGACGAAACGTCGGATTTCAAACTGGATATCATCATTGGATAGAGCGGAAAAAGTAGCAATGCAAAAGTGCAATTAGATTTAAAATCCGTTTTTAAATAACCCCAGGAAAAAAATAAAACGATTTTTCAAAATTTCGGTTTTTTCCGGATATCTCCGTAAATACTCGGAATTTTAAAACTTTCTAAACGGCATATTGTTAGGCACTTAAATGCGTAATTTTGCCTTAATTTGACCGACACTGTATCTCTTACGGTTTTCGAGTTCCCCATACCTGGACACTAATTCGAGCCACCCTGTACACGGTGATCATTTATAATGTCCCCCCCTCTTAACTTTTTGTTTTTCGCATTAGACAAAAATGTTAAATACAAAAGTTGTGCAGAATAATGCAAGCTATTTGCAAAATACATTTATATATATACAAGGTGTTGCAGAAATGAGTGGCAGGTTAAAGTTATATCTTTTTAAATGAAATGAACCTGTATATTATTAATTTTTTTTGAATCTCCTAAAAATCCTGAATATTTTTTCTATAACATGTCCTATACCTAAATGTAATAGTTTTCGACATATTCGCATTCTAACTAGGCGGTTACATTCACAAATAAATATTCTAGATTCCAGTTCTTAGGTGGCCGTGAATTAGGCAACTACAATACGATACCATGATACAATAAACGTAAGGTATGATATCGCGCAGACGACGATTCGCCTTTGACGTCATTGCGAGCGTTGTTTGGCGCCGCGCCGGCCGGCATTTACAACATGAACGAACGTGTGCTTTCCATTTGAGATTCGTATGTTTTATATTTAAATTTTGTTGGCGTTACTGTTCCTTAGACGGTGTTTGTTGGTATTTTTATTTAAAAACGTTTAATAATGAGGTGTGCTGTGGACGGATGTAAGGTGGATAACCAAGGCAAAAACTTTGATAGGAATATAAGGTGTTTAATTTTTCCCAAAGACAAAATATGTGTAGTAAATGGGTTCACCTGTGTTTTCGTAAGGATAAATTTAATAAAACTTCTGCACGGTGTGCTCAAAACATTTTGAGGAAGATGACTATGTACAGGGTGGTCCGTTTAAGACGGGCCTATACCTTATCTCGAAGACTACGATGGTTGCAAAAAAAATTAAATACAAAAGTTGTTCCTAGTAAAACGATCTTTACTTTTTTGTATTTTTTTTAATCGTTACTTTTTATATACAGGATGGTCAAAGAAAGTTACACTTTTTTATATGAAACACCCTATATTTTATTACATTTTTGATTTCTACTTAAAATTCTAAGCATATTAAATTTGATGTATGATGTTTTTATACCTCTAGAGTTAGTGGTTTCACAGCTATAAACAGTTGAAAATCGGTACTTTGGCTTCTTTTCGCATTGGTAGCAGGAAGACCATTAAAGATGGAGTAAAATTAAATCCACATTCCTATTTTAACTTTCCAAGAGCTATCTGATGGTGCTAACTGATGGTACCTGCCGAGGTTCCAGATTTGGTACCCATGGTGCCACCTGCCAATAGTACCTACCGAGGTACCAGATTTAGTACCCATAGTACCACTTGCCAGTGGTACCAACGGAAGTACAAGATTTAGTACCCATGGTACCACCTGCCAATTAGTACCGTCAGATAGCTCTTGAAAAGTTAAGATAGGAATGTGAATTTAATTTTACTCCATCTCTAATGGTCTTGCTACCATCAGGATTTGATAAACTTAACAATTTCTGAAAAAAGAAAGATGACTAAAATTATTATTTAAGAAAAAATATTATGATCGATTTTCTTTTTTTGCTCTCGATTGGCCAATACTCAATGAACGTTTTTTAGATAAAAGTAAAAGTTTATTACGTTTTTTAAAAGATGCTGCTTTTAATACAACTATTTTGATCCATTCATCATAAAAGTTATGTTGAA
>MU181922.1:464157-483618 GCA_016904865.1 Pissodes strobi | reverse complement strand
TATGTGCCTATAAACGTATGGATTTCAATAGCAGCCAATCACGCAATGACGTCACTGCGCGAAGCGAACGAATTTGAGACGGCTAGGTATCATACCTTCCGTTTATTGTATCATGACACGATACCACCATTTAAAATGCGAATATGTCGAAAACTATTACATTTAGGTATAGGACATGTTATAGAAAACATATTCAGAATTCTCAGGAGATCCCAAAAATCTAACAATATACAGGGCGTTTCATTCAAAAAATATAACTTTTACCTGTCACTCATTTCTACAACACCTTGTATATATATAAATGTATTCTGCAAATAGCTTATATTATTCTGCACAACTTTTGTATTTAACATTTTTGTCTAATGCGAAAAACAAAAAAGTTAAGAGGTATGATCACCGTGTACATTCAGATCAAAGATTTTTTTTAAATGTTGACTATAGCTCGATGGGGCTAACGTTTTCACATTCAATGCTAATCTAATCGCAATAGCATTCACTATTATAAATAGAAAATTTGGCTGAAAGTGCCGTATGGAGTTCGATATTCATATTTATGGGACACTGGACAGGATTTTTCAAATGGAAAATTTTTCGTGAAGAATGTTCACCGAACGTTTAATTCTTGGAATGGATTATTTTTCGGTCAAAATATACTTAAAATGGGCAGTAGTCAAACCTAATATTCTTCAAAAGAAAACTTCTTCGTTTAGAGAATTCATCAAAGGAAAAATAATTATTGGTGTGCAATGTTTAGCGAAGAATTCTTTTTACTTATTTGGAAAAGTAGTTGTGGTTTGTTTCGGTTAGTTCTAACCCGCGCTAAATTAATTGTTTCTCATGCGTGCGCTTGATTTTTGCTGACCCATATTATCCTAAAATAACTCTAACTAACCAAATGATACCTAGTTTAGCGTCCACAATGACTCCACTGTTTCTCATGCCTGCGGCTACCAAAAAGTAAATGGCAAAAAAATGTTTCATAAAAATGTTTATTCATTCGGGTAGAAGTTTTTCCTTGATTAACGTTTCATGAGTAATAGCTGGCAGCTGATTAAGTATAAAAAGTATATGTGTATAAAGTAACTGAGGGCGTGGATGAAAATATTTTACGATCGAATAATTTAATTTAACTTTTTGCTCACTTATTATGTATGTGCAACGGAAGAGCCCAGAGGGAAAAATATATTGTGAAAGTATGATGATAAAAGATTTTTAATATAGGTATTCATAAAATCGTTTCCATTGGAAACTCTATTAAATCCAAAATTTATTAATTTATCTTCAGAATCCCCATTCAATTTTTCATTTCAATTGCAATTATTCTAAAGCTTCATCTATACCAATTTTAAATTGTATGGATGAATTATTTGAAATAAATAGTAGAAAGGTATATTTTAAGACTGATGCACTTTTAATAAAAACCATGAATTATTTTTCAATAGTGACTGAAAGAAAGTGGATTATTTGATATTTAATGCTTTGTTACAAATGCAATACGGAATTTGCAAATAGAGAGTTCATCACATACGGCAAGTTATGTTATACTTAACAGTAAACATAGAAAAATTATGCATTTTCCGAAATTAATTAAGAAGAAAGAAATTTTATATGGTCGTTTTCATTCAATTGAAGCTCTGTAATCAAATTGTCGTAATAATCTTCGCCTAATAAAAATAATTGGACAAAATTCAGCTGCTTTGACCTAACTTTAGGAACATTCAACAACACTGAAAATAAGAAAAAGTTGCTCAATATGCTTTAAATCTAGGATACAATTAAGAAAAATAATATGATGTAAATTGCTGGACATCCTCTAAAAGTTTCATGATTTTAATTGTAGGCTAGTTTGAGTTGGTCTAATAATTTCCTAAAGAGACAAACAAATTTATTTGTAACATACTTACAAGCTCAATTTAGGTCTTGGTCAAATATTTATTGAATGTTTTAAGAGTAAATTTAAAAGAACCTGTCTGACTTAAAAATTGAAATTGGCAAAAGTTAGGTGTTTTTGGATTTTGATAGCACTTTCTGCTCAAAAGTAACTAAAAACATTGAATTTGATTATAAAGTATTGGAGTCGGTTCAAATGACTAAAATAAATTGGAACTAAATGAAACTAATTGAAAGTTGATTGAACAACTAACCAAAACTAACCAAGAGTAACCAAAAGCGCCAAAACGGGCTAAAACGATTCGGAACAAGTTAAAAATATTACATCGTTATGGGTAATTATATATTAATAGATTTTTCCTACCTACAAGTGTAGGGTAATTTTTTAGAAACTCTGCTTTGAAAAACTCTTTGAATTACAACACAAATCACATTTTTGCGTTCTTATTTATCAATTGCAATGTCCTGCAATTGCATCATTACGAAGGATTCTAGTTTTTTTTTTATTTAGGTACAAGTGTATAACCCATCATAATTCAGCATCACAGCAATATTCGGCCAGTATCAAAGATTGCCATTACCATGAATGTTAAAATATTTTACTTTGACAGTTCATAGTTACTGTTTATTTAGTAAATTTTAACAGTTAAAATATTTTTTGTTTATAATTACTAAAATAATATAAATCACATTTAATGGCTATCAAGACACTCGCATTTACTACGATACTCGCCTACGGGTCGGAGCGTAATTATTCCCATTCTCATGTATGTCTTAATAAATGTCTACGTTTATCTCTTCCTCGTTTTAAGTGTCTTTCTAGTGTTTGGATGGTCTCAGGTCCAAAATTAACTATGTCAACCGCTTTTAAGAAAATTTCAACATCTAATTTACTTAAACGAATCGACCATGCACCAATGAACATTATTTTCTTCAAGGCATTTATATGTTTATGTTAGTAGTGAGATAAAGGTATTTGTAGTACAGCCATCTTAAAACATCACTTTTTAACTGTCCGTACATATCCGTAACTTCATGGAAAACAACTATAATATATTAATAGAGGTCATTTATTTCAAAACATTTCCAATAAATTTAACTTCATATTTTTAAACTCAGACCATTAGAAGCTTTAAAATAAGTTCCCAAGTTAATTTCAACTTGGAAGCAATTAATGGATTATTCGTGAGCTTTCAAAACGTCACTTTGAGTTTAACTCCATTGGAACATTAATAACGCCCAATGGTTAGTCCGGAATTTTCAATTAGCTGCCAGTTTAGTTTTTAAAATGTCATATAAATTTTTACGAACTTTGTTTTAATAGCCTTTTAGTTGGCGAAGCAGTGAATTCTAATGGAAAAATATTTGGTATATTATTTTATTTACCTAACCATGTGTGCTTCTAATTTTAATTATATTCTATATCAGTATGCCATTAAATTTTAGATTTTGTATATATTCGATTATGTATCCATCCATTGTACGCTATTCTTACTAATATAGTATTAAATTGAAAGTGGTAAATTCGGTATGAGGTGTCGGCAGTGCTAGCTAATCGAAAAAAAAACTCTTCTTAGAGTATTATTGAGAAAGCTTTATGTAATGTATGTTGCCTCCGTGCCAACTGACCCAAACTAACCCAAACTAACCCTACTTAACTATTTTCAGAAGCATCAAACTTTACTAATTAGTAAACTTTGGAAGCATTTGCTATTTAACTGTTTTTGTTTGTTTGCTAAATTGGTTTAAACCCTATTTTTGGCATTATTTAGTTGTATTATACAGAACTTTTCACACTGGATGGACTATTCGGTCAGTACATGGTGTAGGCCAACCTAGAACAAATTAACATAAAGTTGCGACTGCTGAAAAATGGTAGTACTAGTAATCCTTTTTAACATACTGGAAGTCCCCATATGTCCCTTTGAGGAAAAGGCTTCAAATATTACTCCACCATCTTAAAAAATGGTACTCCAAATTTCGAAATAAATTAAAAACGACTACAGATATCAAGAAATACCAAGAGATCGATATTAAAAAGCGTATAAAAACACACAAATATGTTGAAGAATTTTTAAGTCTAAAGCATCCGAAGATATAGGTATTTTATGTATTTCATCAGGAAGCGTAAACTAATTCAACACAGCTTTTCAACCAAATTATTTGTACATTCAAGTCTGAAGAAACTTTAAGGAAAGGTTTTGAATTTGAACTCGCACATTCCCCTCTTTCAATAATGGATAACGGCATTCTTCGTATAACCAAATCACCTCTCTTAGCATATTTGGATACAAAAATGCCCTGCTATAGACGTACCACCACCACGATCAATATTTGTTATAGATGGAGCACATTTACATCATAAAGTTATATGGCAATTCCGCGTACTGAAGAAATTCTAAGTTAATACCTACGTAAATTATGTTACTTATCATTATGGTTCTAACTCAACAATAGTATTTGATAGATATGATCCAAATTTCGAAATAAATTAAAAACGACTACAGATATCAAGAAATATCAAGAGATCGATATTAAAAAGCGTACAAAAACACACAAAAGAAGAGGTTTTAACTGCCCAACTATAAAGGATTTACAAATATGTCCCTAAAAATAAAAAAAACATATATGTTAAAGAATTTTTATGTCTAAAGCATCCGAAGATATTAGTATATTATTTTATATGGAGGAAAAGTGATACTTTTCATGGCGCGCTCGTGTTTAACAACCGAACGGAGTGAGGCTGGTAATAGAGAGCAAGCCATGAAAAGTAACTTTTCCTCCAAATAAAATATGCTGTTTTTTCTTCAAATGTCGACAAATTCATGCAGAAACATCTCTTTTTAATAGTAATAATATCTAATTATTATTAAAGATAAATGGGTTCGCAAGGCGGCTTAGACCACGGTCGTAGGTGGCCTTGCTTAGACCGGTGTCGGTGAATGTAACATAGAGCTGTCAGTGGACACTGTCAACAATAATTATTTTTTTAAGATTGCATCTCCGATTGCGTTTTAATTCCGTATTGATAAGCAGTTATTGAGTAAGTTCGATTAAATAATAACCAATTTGTTCCTAAATTAGTGATTTTTAGAAATGCAGTCACAAATTGAGTGATAAATACAAATTGTAGTTTAATAAATCTTGAGTTGTTGACGCTTATTTTGTTGTCTGTTTTTATTGTATCTATGTTGCTATGACAACACTTTTACCTCCGCCGGCGGAAAAGTGAAAAGTAAAGCTCCGGCGGAGGAAAAACGAAACTTCACGGCCGCCTACACAGTCGAGTAATGACGGATTTACTGACGTTTGAAGAAAAAGGTATTTGATGTATTTCATCAGGAAGGGCAAGCTAATTCAACACAGCTTTTCAACCAAATTAATTGTACAGGGTGGCTCGAATTCGTGTCTATGTATGGGGAACACGAAAACCGTAAGAGATACAGTGTCGGTCAAATTAAGACAAAATTGCGCATTTATGTGCCTAGCAATATGCCATTTAGAAAGTTTTAAAATTCCTAGTATTTCCGGAAATATCCGGAAAAAACCGGAATTTTGAAAATTCGTTTTATTTTTTTCCTGGGCTTATTTAAACACGGATTTCAAATTGAATTGCACTTTTGCATTGCCACTTTTTTCGCTCTATCTAATGATGGTATCCAGTTTGAAATCCGACGTTTCATCTTCAAGGGATCATCATCAACTTTCTTTTATTAAATGCGAACTTTAATTTTCTTTATTGTTTTTCAGATGGTATTGGCCTTATTAATGTGACTATGTGCTTTTATTTATTTTATTATTTTTTTTATTTTTTTATTTTTTATTTTTATTATTATTTTTTTCATTATATATTTTTCTTTGGTGTAATTTTAAATAATTTAAGGTAGGTACTTTTGAAATTTTTATATTCTATAAAAATATTTTATTCTGTTTTTTGTATTTAGTGGAAAATTGGAGCGTATTAAAAATAAACAATAGTAAAATTATTTCTTACAAGAATATGGTCATGAACTATTACTCAAACAAGTTGCTTACTGCAAAGATAAAATATTCCCAACTTTTAACCAATTAAAAAATTTATTTAATAGAGAACATCAACAATTTATAATCATGCTACGTGATACTATAGGAACTTTGATGGAAAAACACCTATTGGAATATTGCTTATAAATAAAATGCACTAAGCAACTTGTTTGAGTAATAGTTCATGGCCATATTCTCGTAAAAAATAATTTTAATTTTTAATATGGGCTCCAGTTTTCCACTTAATGCAAAAAACAAATAAAATATTTTTATAGAATATAAAAATTTTAAAAGTACCTACCTTATATTATTTAAAATCACGCCAAAGCAAAATATATAAAATAAATATAAGAAAAAAAATCACATACTCATATTAATAACGCCAATACCATCTGAAAAACGATAAAAAAATTAAAGTTTGTATTTAAAAAAAGAAAGTTGATGATGATCCCTTGAAGACGAAACGTCGGATTTGAAACTGGATATCATCATTGTCCAAGATGGCGGGTGATAGACACGCCGAATCAAACGTCGCGAAAAATAATAAAACTATTTGCAAACATTGCAATAAAGATGTTCTAAACTACGTTAAATGTGTAAAGTGCCGTGAAAGGTTTCATCCCTCGTGTTTGGGGCAATCAGCGAGTGTTAAAAACCCAGTATTTAAACATGAAACAGAGGAACCCAAATCAGAGGTTAGATCGGTGAATGTTGAAACTTCTAGTACAGAAGTAGAATATTTAAAGAGAATAATTATGGAATTGGAGGAAAAATACGCCATTTTACATGAGAACTGTGAGTTATGGAAGGAAAAAGCTACTTTAATGGAAAAACAATTGAAAAATGGAAATATAACCTCAAGAAATGCTAAATTTTCCGGCCAAGATGGTGTTGGTGCTTCCTTAAGCGGCATCTTGGTAAATGTTAAAAACAGTGATACCAACCAAACAGCAACAGTTCAGAAAAACGAAGCAACAACCACAGAGGTCAAAAAGTCAGGCGATGCTAATAAGCCGACACAGCAGAGCGAAGAGGGGACAGAGGACAGTTATGAGCAACCTTTCGAGTTTCCCAAAGGACGTCAGAGAAAACAACAACAAACTGAAGACAATGTACAAAGTAGATTCTCAAAGATAAAAAAGAAACCCAAATATGGAACAAACGACGACGAACATACTTTTGATGGTGCAAATACTTCTCAGAAAAATAAGAAAATCTGGCTGTTCTTATCCAAAATTCCAGAGGGAGTTACAGAGGAGAGCATCAAAAAATACATCAACAAGAGAGGAAAAACAGAAATTGAAGATATAGAGGTAACACTTTGCCAACCTAAGACGATAAAGTCATCCAAACTTAGGTTTATGATTGGGGTAAAGCCTGACTTAAAAGACATAGTTTATGAAACATCTTTTTGGCCAAAAGACACTGCTTTTGAACGCTTCAATTTTGCCATGGGTCGCAATTTTTTAGGCAAAACATAAATAAAAAAACACTACAGATACAATCAGATATATTGGTCAGTCAGGATAAGGCCACATTATTATCAAGCAGTTCCCAAAACGGCGCTTCAACTGCAGATAATTGTATAATTTTACTACATCAAAATATCAGAAGCTTAAATGGAAAAGTGCTGGAATTTGAGGTGCAGCTGTCTGAGTTAAATCCAGATATTGTATGTGTTACTGAGCACTGGTTTCAAGGAAATGACATAAAGCAACTGAACCTGAAAAATTATAGTCTGCACAGTTTTTCATCTAGATCCTGCTATCGAGGGGGAGGAACTGCAATATTTTCAAAAGAAAGTTTTGAGCTGACTGAGGTCGAAGCAAAGGTAGAACAGATTGAAAAACACTTTGAATACTGCATTTCTGAGTTTTTTAAATTTAAAAAACATTATGTTTCTGTTTGTTTATATAGATCTCCTTCAGGAGACTTAGAAATATTTTTTACAAAAATAAATGAGCTATTACATTATTTGTATAAGCCCAACAAGTCAATGATAATTTGTGGGGACTTTAATATTGATTTTTTGGCTTTAAATGGTGTATCAAATGATTTGTTGCAGCTTTTTTCTGCTTATGGCCTGGAGTCAAGCGTCAGGGGTGTAACTAGGGCTGGTTCTGCCTCGGAAACTCAGATTGACAACATTTTCTGTAATCTGCCAAAATCAGATATTGAAACTTCAATTCATATTACACATATCTCTGATCACTATGGCCAAGTACTAAAATTGGGGACAAGTAGGAGTGAGGGTACAATATATATTAAAAAACGTTTTTTTACAGAACAAAATATAAACAGATTTATAGGCTACTTGCGGAGTGAGACTTGGAGTGATGTTGTGAGAGAGGTTGGCGCGAATGAGAAGTATGAATGCTTTTTTAACATACTTTTTTACCATTTCGACAGGGCCTTTCCATTAAACTCTTCTAGAAGTAGAAATTCATCTGATACTTGGGTTAACACTGAGATAAGAAATTATTCTAGTTACATAAAAGACCTGTATGTATGGAATAAACAAACAAAAAGTCCTGAAGTATACAACTTTTACAAATCTGAGAGAAAACTCTACAGAAAATTTTTATCTGATTATAAAAAGGGCATAAATGAAAATAGAATAATCAATTCAAAAAACAAAACCAAAACAATTTGGAGTATATTTAATTCAGCAACAAATAATTTTAAAACATGTAACCAGATAACAATAAGAAATAATGAAAACCTCATTATTGAGGATCCCTGTGAAATAGCAGAAATGTTCTCTAACAAATTCAATCTTGGTTCAAAAAATATTAATCATAACATAAAGGTAAGATCACTTGCCATGAAACAATTTTCATGTCGCCCGTGTGTGAAAATGAAATATATAATATAATTCTTTCTCTTCCTAATAAATTCTCGGCAGGGCTGGATGAAATTCCAGTGTATGTTCTGAAACGCATTTCTCTATATGTAACAGGACCACTAACTCATATTATAAATGACTGTTTTGTTTCAGGCGTGTTTCCTGAACGATTGAAGTCAGCAAAAATTTTAGCAATTCATAAAAAAGGCAACCAACAAGACATTAACAACTATAGACCAGTTTCACTGTTGCCCTCGGTGTCAAAGGTCTTTGAGAGAGCAATGTATAATAGAATAATCAACTTCATAGAACAGCATAACATTCTTGGCGAACAACAATTTTGATTTAGGCCTGGCAGGTCTACTCAATCAGCTATGTATAAAACAATATCTTTTATAGCAGAAAAAGTCGACAACAATGAGAAAGTAGCTGGTTTATACTTTGACCTCTCGAAGGCTTTTGACACTATTGATTATGATATTCTAATTATGAGGTTGGAAGGTTACGGACTTAGGGGAATCTGCTTGTCTCTGATCAAATCTTATTTAACCAACAGGAGACAAACCGTTAGTGTGATAAGAAACGGGAAGCAATGCTTCTCAAATACAGTAATTTTGACACAGGGTGTTCCTCAGGGATCCATATTGGGTCCGTTACTCTTTCTTCTGTACGCGAATAGTCTCTGTGGGGCTCTTTCTTTGGGGCTTGTCTGTCAGTATGCTGACGATACGTCAGTCATATTGGCTAGTTCGTCTCTTGGGGGGCTCTCTGGGGACTGTGTGCGTACAGCAAAAAAAATGCCCTGCTATAGACGTAGCACCACCACGATCAATATTTGTTATAGATGGAGCGCATTTACTTCATAAAGTGATATGGCAATTCCTCGTAACATATGAAGAAATTCTAAGTTAATACCTACGTAAATTATGTTAATTATCATTATGGTTCTAACTCAACAATAGTATTTGATAGATATGATGTTGAAAACTCCACAAAGTATCAAGAATAGATTCACCACACACGGAAATTTTCTTGCATTGAGGTCACATTTACGGAAATTAATGCAACTAGAGTAAGTCATGAAACATGTTTATCCAGCATGAAAAACAAGATGTTATTCACAACAACACTTAACAAAAAGGCTTGAAGGTGCAGGAATTCGAGTAATAGAAGCCGAAGGAGATGCTAATACTATACTGGCTGAACCTGCAATTAATTTAGGTATTTCTGGCTCAACAGTGGTTCTAGTGGCGATAACACGAACCTTGATATGATTGTAATTTACAGGGTCGATTGAGAAAAAATATTTATGTTACGGCTAGGCAGTTCAGGGAAGCCAAATAAATTCACAGATATTTTAGAACCGCAGAAGAACTTATAGGCATACCAAAAGAGTATATTTTATTAGCTCACGCTATGTCTGGCTGCGACACTACTTCTTGTTTTTTAAACTTTTGCAAGTTTTTATCCGTATTCCTGAACCCAATTTCAAATAAAAAAACAACTTCATATAGGCAGGAGATGAGTTCCTGATGGCCTTATACTCAACATACGTTGCAGAAAAATCTCAATGAACCTAGGTTTTATAAATATAAATCGATTAAAGCCCGACAAGCTCTTAACATAAATTTTGAGTTAGCATCCAAAATACCACCATTTTAGGGTGTACCTGCAAATACAAGAATATTAAAAAGAATAATTTGTTGTCTTCTTTGACAATATCACAACCTATAGACCCTATAATTTTATATTAACTATGATTTATAATTGTCCATGCAAAGCAGGATGTAATAAGCTGTGTAGGTGTAAAAGCCGAATATGTTTTGTTGAAGTCTATGTGCAAATTGCAATCTTATATAATGTTCTAATTGAGATGTTCAACTAGATGACGATGAAGAGGTTTGATTTTCTTTTAATAAATACCTCTTATTCGTATTGGATACATTTTTCTGTGATGATAATTTTTACATAAAAAAAACATCTTTTTTGTAATGTGTCCAGCTTTTTACACCTACTTTTAGCACTATAAATTGTAAGAGATATGAAAAATATAACAAGAGCATTAAAAGTTCAACAAAAGGAACGTTTGCAATTTTTTTATCTGCAATAGTTTTTAATATGTGTATGAAATAATATTAAATAATTCAAAAATGCGACAGAAATATCATAATAATTTCTGTCGCATTTTTAGTAGTTGTTCCATATTATTAAATAGCAAGTATACATTGCTCTTTTAATTTTTTTCATATCTCTTACAGTTTCGTAGTTGCGAAGCCATAATTAAAAGATGTACCGATTTTCAGATCGGAGGACTGATTTTGAGGCCTTTTGATAAACATCACCAATCCTATATAATTTTACCGTCTATCACAGTTTTATGTTAATTTGTTCTTGGTGAAACACTAGTTGTACTGAACTATATTAGAGTTTCTCGACATCCACTACTTTGAAATTTTGGTTGTGGTTAAAGCAGGCTGCGGTATATCCTTTAATTTATCTTTGCCATAGCGGTGTTGTCAGATCTCCAGTCCCTAATATCAGATTTCTTATTTTAAATGGAATACCCCAAATTTGTTACTTTTTTGGATTCTACGTAAATTTGTAAGATTAATTCATGTCTCAAATACCCTATTCGTAAAATTATTAGTTTCAGAGTTAGAAACAAATGAGATTCGAGTTTCTGGCAAATTTGGATACGTACAGAGAGAAAACTGTTGAAGTTGGAAAAAATCAATCTTCACTTTCCTATCTTAACTTTTAAAAAGTTAGCGTATGATCCCAATTACGCTAATGGTACTATTTTGGTAAAGCAAGACCTTTTAATAGCTACCTCCCTTCGAGAATCAGATATTGGTCGTTTATGAGAGGTGGTCCTTTAATAAAAAGACGCCGAGGCAAATGTTAGGTTAATATTTTACATTGTTTATTTATTAATACTTTTAATTGCATAACAAATACTCCAGCCGCAGCGATGACAACACAGCCTATATTAATAAAGCAAACATTTTTGACTAAAATTTATTAAAAATATTTTAATAATATACCTTTGCGATAAGAAAATTTGATCCGGTGCAATTTTTATTGTTCAATTTGCTCTTTGCTAGAGATCTCTTTGGTTTTAATTGGTATTTTGCCGTTCCAAAAATGCATTAAGCTAAAAATACTTACTAATATCAGTATTTTCCTTCAAGGTAATGGTGGATTTCAGAATAAACCTGTTGATTTTTTTTCTTTCAGCCTGTTCTTTAAAATGCACTATTTAAATATTTTCTGATATTCTCTCCACTTTCTTGGTTCGGCACCAAACTTTGAAGGATGTTAAAGCTTTTCAAATACCAGTTTTTAGATGTTTGACGTCTTTGAGACTTCTCCTTTATTTCTGATGGAGTACGAGTATTATTTTTATATTCATTTTACAAAAACGACTTGACATTTAATATTAACACAAATTAATAATTATCAAATGGACCATGTTATGCAAAAAGCTACCAACTCTCATTTATGAGAAACTGAGCATTAAAATTTTTCTTTAATAACAAATGCAGCTGACGGATTATCTGCAACAACTTACTAAAAAGATGTTTAAATAAATTTGACGAAAAGCACACTAAACATAATATTATACTCGTATGTAAATAAAAATCACGATCTTTTATATTATGTACAGAGTGGCTCGAATTAGGGTTTATGTAAGAGCTACAGTGTTGGTCGAAATAAGGAAAAATTGCGCATTTAGGTGCCTAAAAATATGCCGTTTAGAAAGTTTTAAAATTCCGGGTATTTTCGGATATATCCGGAAAAAAAAATTTTTAAAAATCATTTTTTTTCCTAAGCTTATTTAATTTAAATAAATAAATAAAACGATGTTTCCAAATTTCTTTTTTTTTTTCGGATATCTCCGGAAACTCTCGAAATTTTAAAACTTTCTAAACGGCATATTGTTAGGCAAATGCGCAATTTTGCCCTAATTTGACCGACACTGTATCTCTCACGGTTTTCGAGACGTATTAATTTATGTGTGTACATGTAAATATCAGATATGAGATTTTTATATTTAAATAATCGGAAATCAATGTTTGCTTCATTCAATTTAGTTTTTATTTTATAAAATTCAGACTCGCATTTTAATAATAGCTAAGACACATCTGTATCCATCTCCGAATTGTTCATATTAACACAAAAGCTTTCTAAGATTCGCAAACTTGCGCAGGGTTCTTCATTTTCAGAATCAGAAATAGATGGACCCACTTGTACTTCTCTTCAATATACGGCCAATTCTTCAGTGTCGGTTGCCACATGGTTATCAATAAACGCAAATTGTTTCAAATCTACACAAATATCATTTAAGGTAGAAAATAGTAGGGCGACCAGAATATTATCTTCTTCTTTGAAGTCCTCTATATCTATATTGCATGGAACTTCGCCTTTAGAAGAGCCCCTCGGTATTTTTATCGCAGATAGTTTACAGATACAGATGGTAAAGTTTTCTTCTATTTGTGGTAAAGAATAACCACTCATATGTTAAATGCCTCTTTATGAGATAACTTCTATATAGCATCTTATAGTTCTGGATAATAGGTTGATAGAAAGGTTGAAAATGTGAAGTGTTTGGTAGAAAAGGATTAAGTTTGACATTCTCCAGTGCAATTTTACTATGCGATGTTGCATTATCTAGAAACAATACCACTTTTCTTACCCGCGTCATGTTGTCTCCTGTTGTCCACGTTTTTTGATTGAATATTCATTTTAGAGGTAACTTATCATTGTATGTCTCATTAAAGCATCGATGATTTTTGTTTTTACCTCTGATAAGCGGTTTCTCATTTTCACCTTTCATATTTGCACAGACCAAAATTGTAATTCGTAGTTTTGCGATTTTTCCTCCAGAACACTTGTCATTTTTCAAGTTATATATTTTTGTTGGCAAATCACGATAGTAGAGACCCGTCTCGTCTCGTCTGCATTATGCACATCCTTCGGGGCGTAATCGTTTAAAATGGCCAATGACATTCTTCTAAATTTTTAAACTTCAGGAATTCAAGATCGGGCGTCGTGCTATCCTATTTTGGTACTGCCTTTCAAAGATGTTACCATGCAATAGATCTTTAAAGGCCAAAATAGAGAAATCCAAATGGTGTTTTTTTCTTCTCTCACCTCCCGTTTCCTCTCTGTACTTATCCAAGAGTCTGGAAAAAATTATTGTTAGTTTATTCGCGCAGTTCTTTAACATGATGGCAGGGATTCCATCCGGCCCTGATGCCTTTTGCATATCTAGTTCTTCGAGGTTTTTACGAATGTCACGGTGGTGAAACTTAACGTCTGACATGGTAGTGTTGATGTTGGATAGGGTGGGGAGAGCCTTACGATGAGGGACGTTTAAGGTAGAGTGCTATGAAAACTATTCCGCGACCATATTTGCTTTTTCCTTAGCTGTAGTAGCCGTGACGTCACGTTCGTCCGTCAAAGGTGGAAGAGAGGTTTTTGTAAAGTTATTACTTACTGGCTTTGCAACCGACCGGAAATTCCTGGAGCCACTGGGGCATTGCAAAGGTTTATTCCTGGTTCTTTTATTGTATTTGTCCTTAGTTTTGTCAATTACATGTTTGCATTCGTTTCTTGCTTCGGTAAAATAACTGCGACTTTCAGCGGTCTGATTTTGCTGCCAGTACTTGTAGACTTCTTGTTTCCCACCTACGGCTCTTTAGCATCTTCTTTCGAATCAGGGTCTTTCTTTTGACGGTAACTTAATGGAATTTGGGATGTATGCTTCCATTCCTTGGGCGATTACTTGCGTAATCTCTTCGCAACAGACTGACGGTTCGTTAGTGCTAAAGCAGACGTCGGGCCAAGGAAAAACCAGATCCTCCCAATTTGCCCAATTGTAATGCCAGATTTTACTTGGCATTCTCATATTAAATATACAATTTTTCAACTAATTGATAATGTTGGTCTCAAGGTTTTTTTGAGAACCCATCAATAACCAATCTTCTGTTACTTAAATGGGATGTTTTATCTAGTACTAACAGGGTTGTCCAGCCTCCTTTAAAGCAATTCTTTTTACGTTTAAATTTATAAATAACCATATAAAATGGCTTTTCTCCTATATAAAACAAATTATTCAATTGAGTTCCAAATAGTCAAACTTCGAAGCCAAATATGGAGCTTCATGTTCTCTACTGACGTTCAGTTATCTGTTTTGTAGTTTCGAATCGCGTTATTAAGTTAATTCTTAAGCGAATTCAAATCATGCTTGACAAAATAATAGTCTTAAAAGCTTCATAACTTCTTAAAGTAATTTCAAGTTGGAAATCGAATTAAAGGCTCATCCATGATCTTTGGAACCTAATTGCATGAAGTTTTGCCTCATTGTAAACAAACGAATCACACGCGGCCGCGCGGGCGTGTAATTTTCAATTAGTTTATTAGTAATATATTAACATCTTTTAGAAGTTTTTCGGGAAATTTCTGCTGGGTTACAGTTCTTGCTTAAATATCTTACTTTATTAAAGTTTTAACAATATAGCCATAACCGTCTGAATATTATTTAATTTATATTCTTAATGGATTATACCATTTCCTTCTCTAAAACTGGGTCTCATGGAGCAGATCAGCAGCGTCAGCTTTGGTAGACTATTTTTCAATAATTATCATTTGGTGAGCCAAATGATAATTCTTTCGGATTCATACAGATGAAGCAAAAATAACATCAAAGGTTGCTATATATTTTTTCATACAGACTCCCCTTTATGGAAATATTGACACCTAAATGATGCCATTAGAAATTGGCTTTTCTTGTATACTTGGCACAATTTAAAAATCATTTAATATGATCAATTTTGGACTATTTAGAATAATACTTTTTAAACACATTTGGCTTGTTTAATTCGCTAGGCACGAACTAGTTTTAATCCTATAATGCTCATATTTTTTTCACTTTGTATGATCAAGGCACAACAATAATATCTTTAGATAGCTTGAACCTTAAACTACAGAAAAGATGACCTTATTCGATATCTCTAAATTAAACCGTTTTCAAGGAAACAATATTGCATTAATAAATCGCTTAATGATTAAATTAACTTTCATCATAAAGTAAAAATAAGAAAGTTTTGATATAATTAAAAAATTCTTAACAAGATAAAACAGGTACACCCTGGATTCTAGCACACTGAAGACTGCTGCATCCTTCAGTATTGCTTCTAATTTTATTGACAGAGGAAAGTTATTTTTTCAAGTACTTCTTCCCCAGTCTCTACTAGAAGTGAAAAAAAATTAGTTTCTGATATAATTTCAAATATAAAAATAAACATAATTAAACAAGTTATGGTAAATAATGGATATAATGCAGTTACAATAGATTCACTAATCAATAAAAATATGTCAAAAGTTTCCCACAAAGATTAGAGATAATAAATCTACTAAAATTCTAACATATAGAAAACCTAAGAGAAAATTTTTAAATAAGCAAGGAATTGGTAAATATGGTAAAATATTAAATCTAAAACTAGAATAGATAACAAATCAGGAAAATATGGTTCTAAGACACAAAGTTATTTTTTTAATAAACACTGCAATTTTAATTAAGCATAACATCTTAATACTGAAAATCATGTATTTGATAATAATTTTTGAAATCCTTCATACTTGTGAAAAAATAAATTAAACTATAACTAGTAATTTCGTGTATGAGGGATATAGTTTAGTTTCTAAGTATCTTCTGTAAGAAGAAGTCACTGTATGAAGAAACAACCTTTACGGTGTAATTGTTTAATAGAAATTGGTACTAACGCATTTATTATTTGTTATTCGCTGTGTTAAAATAAATTTTTATAAAGTACGTGTTGACTCATTTAGTATTCTTCAATAAGAAATTTTTATATCAAACTAAACTCACAGGATATGCAAAATATATAGCCGTTTCCAGAATATCAGAATTAGTATTTAAAATAACCTTTAAGTGAAAATCACTAATGCTAATCTAATCTTATATTAATATTAGAAAACTCTCTCCCTGTATCAGCTCGTAGAATAGTGCTACCAGATTCTAGAAGAAATCAACTAGAAAGCTCAATTATTATTTGTGTAATTACCTACTTAAGAATTGCATATATTGCAATAAGACTTAAAATTGCAGAAGTTTCTCAACCGAACATTTCCGGGAAAGTGAAATAACATATTCAAAGAACAGATATAATGTGCGCTCTGCTTACATCAATACTCAATAAAAAATAATTATTAATTATGTCTTTACTCTTCAAGAAAAACTAATGTTGTTGGCAATTGTGGTAGTTTTATACAATTAAAAAGGTATGTATAAGATCCAAAACCATTACTAACTAGCCTTATAATATCCGCAACTGCAGCAAATAAACGCGGAAACCACGATTACTTAAGTAGGTACTCTTGGCCAATACGCAGAATAATTTAAAAGGAACATCACCCAGAATAATTCTGTTTGTTTCAGTTTTAACTCCTATTAATAACGTGATAGTTCTAGTGAAATCGTACGATTAGGAGATATTATAGATAATGCCAAAAATGAATACATGCCAATGATTAATTAGTGTGTCAAAATACGATAATTGTGCGGTAGAAAATTACAAAATTATTAATAAAAGAAGTCCGGTTTCCGAAAAACGACATTTTAGTGCCGCGACGTAGTTTGAAATTTGTAATGCATCCCTCACAACTTCTTAGTTATTTGTTTTTACTATGTTCCATTTAATTTTAATTTTTGCTGAATGTGCTGATTGATAGTAGACATTTGTACCTTCATCAATTAGTTTGATAGTTTTACAGAGCAATCAAAAAGTGCGGAATAAATTCAGTATCCCAAAAAATATTCCATTTTAAAGGAAGACTCTCTTTATTTCCACTTTTAACGTATTTAATATGGCACTCAACCTAAACTGATTTCTAGATCCATTTTACATGTTTTATACAAAATTCCAACGATCTAACATGAACAGAGACGAGTTCGACTTTCTTGATTAGTCGTAATTCTCGTGTTGTAAGTTTCGACTGATGCCAACTTCCGGATTATCAAATTTGCCAAATATTCACTTCATTTCAACCTAAATTCACATAGGTTGCTGTATTTAAAAACTCATATGACATCCGAATAAAACTATTGAAAGGTGAATTCATTCCAAACTTATAGATCGCACAGTATATGAAATTTAAACGCTGAAGTACTTAAGTCATTTCGATGTAAATATTGCACATGTTCTGTTTGCTTGCCTTATAAGGAATTACCAAAATAATGAAATGTGAAATCCAAAAACTTATCATCAAATAATGGAAGTAAAAAATGGTAGTAATAAAAAAAGTCAAACATCTAATCAAAAACTAGAGCATCGCATGGTAAAAGTTTAAGCACTAGATTTTGAGTACTACATTATGGCGATGTCTAAAGGAGACTCGAATTCTAAATTAGACCGGCTTTTAATGGATTGCTCTTACATACTTGAAGCATGATAACTTCCACTATGCTACTAGATTTATTATTATGACTTAACTACTTCAATAGATCAGTACATTTTATGAAATTTGAGTCAAGTTGCCTATCTAATATTGTGTGTTTCTATATACAGGTTACTGCTACAGACGGAGACAAAGACAGACCACAAAATATAGTGTATTTCCTGACAGGTCAAGGAATTGATCCCGATAATCCCGCTAACAGCAAATTTGACATTAATAGGACAACCGGAGAAATCTTTGTACTTAAGGTAAGAAGCTTACTAATTTTTATATAAATGCAAAGAAATTATTATTTCTAAAAGTAACTACTCAATCAATCACTCCTGAGTATGTTGAAAATGTAGTTAAGGAACCTAGTGCTGCTGAAAGTGTTTATAATATTTCTGATGGTATGTAGTCTTTTTAACTAGTTGCAACCCAAAAGAATGGATTTACAGTAGGGAAAATGACGATAAATAATATTTGAAAGTTTTGGATGTAGCTAAGACTGTTCTTATTGTGTACATTTTCCCAGGCGTCTCGTCTGGCGCAGTCTTCGTTTTTTATTATTTTTGTTAATAGCACATTATTTCATAGCTGAAGAACTTCGATCCTTATACTTTTGACATTATTTTTTTTCTTTGCCACAATAACCAATTTACCACTCTTAAAATATATAGAGCGCGTTTTAGTATCTAGGACTTGTGTCAAAAGTGTTTCATGTCTCTTAAAGGAGACTGATGAAAGCAAGATTATTTTTAACGAGGTGCGGTAGATTATTGAATTATTTTAATAGATCAAGTTTTATATATTTCATTTCCCTTTAAGTCTCAACATCCGCAACATGCCTGGTGTAAACTTCTTAAAAAGTTTTCTGAAGTTTCCTAAAGTTTTAAAAGTTTCCTAACCAAATAAAAAGGGTAAAGGGCCGAACGCTAGTAAGTTAGGAATATGGTGCTGAGTAGTTTCTCTTGGGGCATTACCTTTTGTGTATTTTCGTTTTATTTTCTTAAGGAGTGACGCGTGAGATTGAACTGAACTTTGAATTTAAAAAAAAAAATCGATAAGGGATAAACTTCAAATAAAACAGACAAAATAGGAACCGCTGATCGTTTGACTACGTTTTGTGAAACTAGAATATGAACGTGCAATTAGGTAATTGGCCTATAATTAGACATTATTTTATTGTGTAATAAATTAATTTCTTCATTATTTAATTTTTTATTACGAAAAGACATTTT
>MU181922.1:432265-449157 GCA_016904865.1 Pissodes strobi | reverse complement strand
TTGAATAACATTATTTGAGAATTCATCAATTTACCTCACTGCCTTATTCTGCCTGTTTGTTTTGGAGTCCATGCGAAGTAGGATAATGCCAAGTAAGTGGGACATGCGATTCATTTTGAGAAAAACAGAATATAGTAAAGTATATAATTCTTTATTATACATTATTTCACATAGATATTGAAATAAGCTAAAACTTCAATTGCTTGCGTATCCATAGGGTGTTTTCGGATACTCGAATGAGAATAATTTTTGGGAAGGATTTATAATAGAGGGTTGTAGCTGACTTTCAAAAATGAAGCATAGCTGCCAATATTGATAATTCTGTAATATTACTTCATAAAATCCGCTTTGATGCTAATATAATAATACACCGTGGAAAATATCCAACCACCATCCATTAGACGAGAAAATTATATTATAAATTATCTTCTTTATTAAAAAATCGTCGTCGTTCTTTAAGTAATCAAATCGTGCTCGGGATTTTTATTCTCGACCTAGAAGAATTCATCATTCTCGTTATAAAAGCCTTTTCCTCTTTAGTTTGTTTAATACTTCATTTTTGGATGGTGTAATTTTACGCATTAATTGCTTTAAGATCCCCAAGAATTGTATTCTTAGTCCCTTTTTAGTGATCTTCGGCCTTTTTTCGACATTAATTACAATTAAGTTCCCTTCGCAGAATCGATAATAGGGCCCAACTATACATCAATTTCCTATTAGTGCCACTAGAAACCAATATAGTGCTTAACCGCACATCCAAATCCATTTTAAGATAATTAGTTTTGGTTCGATTTCCAACAATATGATATCATTTGTTTATTTTCGATCAGTTCGGTTTCGGTTCAAATAAGTACAGCGTTTAAACAGGGTAGTTTAAAGTATAATTGAAATATTTACATTGGGCAGACCTGCTCAGCTAAAGAAAAATAGGCCTAAGAGAATTCGTCGGGTTACAAGCAAAAGATACTAACAATTTGGCTTGAAAGATTCTTTACAATTTATTTTTTATAAAAACATAACTTGGAATGTGTTTCGTATTTTATGCATTGTTTCATATATGGTTTACATATCTCTGGAGTAATATACTAATTTAACTTTTCTAAATATTTATTTTTTGGGGTTTTATTAGACTATGCACTGACTTAATGTATTTTACATGTTAGGCCTAACTTAGTGTATATTACATTTAATTTTTTTAAAAATAGTTCTGTTTTATTTGTTTTAATTTATGTAATGTGACAATGTGAAATACATAAAAAACATTGGTATTGCATGAAAAATAATAGTGGCTAGTTTTGTTATCAAACTTAAAGCAAAAATACTTAATACGTTAATAATTAACTTTCTTCTATTCATATTTCAGTTTTTTTCTTCTTAATCAGACTAATTTTCAGCTGGTTCAGCTGTCACATCTTGGACTCATCTGGACAAATGAGCAAGGCAATTTTTTTGTACCAATCTTTAAGGGTCGATGGAACATTATTTCTGTTACATAGCTTGAGGAGGTCCTTTTTTAGCAACTGATATGGGGAATTATTTTTAATATAGCTGCAGAATAATTATTGTACCATTATAGCTTCCTTCTTTGTTCCTTCGAGTTGAAGCCCGTCTGGTGAAATCAATATCAATTTTTTGTACTCATCAGCAATCCCATACTTATAATGAACGGTCTTTGGGAAGTGCTTATCATACTTGAAGCATTTAACATTATTTTCCTTCTGGTCTTCTTTTCTGTTATTTATAGTAAGTTAACAAGTTTTTGCAAACCAAAAATTCATCAGATTGCAATTATCGTGTGTTATATGGAAGTTGTTCACTCTTTCTACCAGCTCTTGCCATTTTCAACAGACCCTCATATTCATGCACACTGTAAATATCGGCATGACGCTCAGCTGCTTGAATTGAGCTATGTATCGAGTCGACGTCCATATAAGAAAATTCACTTTCCATAAATGTTTGTTCGATAGCACAAATAATTGGATGTATTCTCACAATATGTAACAAAAGGGCTGATATTTGGACATTTGTATTTTGACCTCCACACGTATGAGAAAAAAAAATAGTTTCACTTCTGGAGATAATGAATTTATGTATAATGAAAAGCAGCTACTAATTTCACTCCAACTTCCACGTTTTCCATTTATTACTGTCCAAAAATAACAGAAAGCCTCATTCGGTGGATCAGATTCATGTTATACTAGTTTAGTTTACTTAGCTAGTACAATAAACTTACTTGTGCAGTGGGTATTTGGAGTACACTTTGCATACGATATGTTATAGATTTTAAACTCATATCATCAGTTGCTCTCGTCTTATCTGCATCTTTTTCTTTCATGGGCTTTTCTTTCCTTCTTAAGTGTTCTTGGTACTTCAACCCAAATTCTTTATCTGCATCCTTTTGATATCCTTTACAAGTGAGTTATTGGTCCTTTTTAGGTTTAAAAAATGACATATTGTACTGTATGCAAAACTATACCTTATTACCTATAGAAGGATATTTTGCATACAGTACAATATGTCATTTTTTAAACCTAAAAAGGACCAATAACTCACTTGTAAAGGATATCAAAACGATGCAGATAAAGCGTTTGGGTTGAAGTACAATTTTCATAAAATATTCGTGAGCGAGAAAAAATTTCCCTTTTTAATTTAGTTACCTGAAGTATTCGGTAAGAAAATTTCACATCAAACTTTTGTCTAAGTTACATATGCTAGTTCTGCTGTATTTATTTATCATATGTGAAACTATAATTCATGTGGTTGACACAAACGTTTGGCTCTATGTTGAAATGTCTGTAAAGAAGATCTGATAGTTATTCGAGAGAAAGTAGGACCTTTAATACCAAATAATACAAAAAAAACAAAGGTTAATGTGTGGAAACACAATAGTCATACACATAAAAGAAGAGTATATAAGTGTTGAAAAATTAGCTAATACTGCAGAAGACTATGTTTTCAATATGAAAAAAAAAAGATTTCGTCGAGTATAAGAAATGAGTCATTAAAGTGATGTGAAATTCCACATCGAAGCAATTGCAAGAAATGTTTTATCAAAAATATAAAATTGTTTCTAATCTATTTACCGACTTGGAATTCGCAAACGCTAGGGCTGCTCGAGATGCTAAGAGAAAAAGTTACAAGGCGATCCATCAAAAATAATACCACGTAGCCTTAAATCAGAAGCAATGTTAACTCATATCAATATTAATGTTAAATATCACGCAACCTAAGTTGCCATTTTTTTAAAACAGCCATGAATTGTACACTTTTTTCGACATTCAATATTAGGGTTATATACTATGCCATCTACCAACCATAGTTACACAAAAGAACAAATTAAGCTAACAATCATTAATTCTACGCATTTTTCCACATCTTATCGGACTACAGGAAGTAGAAATATTTTTTATAGAAATAAAAAAATGTCTGATATTTTAGAAAGGCGTCTTTGTATATTACTACATTACAACGGCTATGATTAAAAAGTGGCCGTGTAAATGTAATTATTTTATTTAATACTAATCGTAACACTGAATACTATACTTATTGCTACATTTTTATACAGCGTCTGTCCAGATTTGGTTACCAAATGGGAAACTTTTTATTTTTGAGTTTATGAGAAAAAGTTATTCTTGATAAAAAGTTTTGCTTGTTCTAAAAGTAAGATTGACATTGAAAAAAAAAAAGATATGTTATACAGGGCGTCAGAAAAATAAAGAGAAACATTATAGAAAATATCTAGTTTAACTAATATATCTGAGAAGCAGCAATTTTCCACGCACTTGATAAGGTTTTCCCTAAATCTGTCAAACAGCATTTCTCACATGATCGGCGTGGATTTCTTCACATGTGATGAAATCCTGTTTTAACTTGAATAAAATTTTGAGGTTTGTCTTTGTGAACAACTTCCTTAATTCGCCTCAAAAGAAATAAATCAAGAGGTGTGAGGTCGGGGGACCTCGGCGGCCAAACCGAAAAATGCCATATTCATGCTAAGCCTCTTACGGAATTTTTTTCATCGTAAGAATCATTGTACAAGGGATTTTTTGGGTTCTCCTGTAACATGAAGCAATACATCGAGCTAATCTTCGTCAATGTCTTCAACATTGTCTTAAGCCACAGCCGGTTGAACCGTAAAAAAAATTGGTGAACTGGACCGGAATATTTTCATAACCTTGCCCACGGTTACGTGAGTTTTCCGACGAAGCGACGTTTACCACTTACGGAATTTTTTTCATCGTGAGATTAGAAGTTTTGGACCGCAATTATCCTAACTGGGTGGTAGAATGTCAGATTAAAAAGTAAATAAATGTTTGGTGTGGTGTTTTGGGGAGCAAAATTTTAAGACCAATTGCTTTCGATAATAACCATAAATGGACAAATATTTCCAAATTGTTTGCAAAATGACTTTTCAAATATTAGAGAGTTGCCCCTGAATGTAAGGCAAGATCTAATATTTGCCCCTTGTTATTTCTCGGCAGCAGTAAGAGCCGAGGAAAGTGGATTGGGCGAGGTTCGAGTGAAGGTGGCATTTTTTCAGATTGGCCGCCGAGGTCCCCCGACCTAACACCTCTTGATTTCTTCCTTTGGGAACGAATTAAGGAAATTGTTTTCAAAGATAGACCTCAAAATCTTATTCAAGTAAAAACAGGATATGAAGAAGTGTGAAGAAATCCCACCCAATAATATCAGCAATGCTGTTTGCCGGTTTAAGGAAAACCTTATCAAGTGCATTGAAAATTATGGTGGTTCTGCTGAATCCTAAAATTTGTTTCTCAGATATGTTAGTTAAAATAAATATTTTCCATAATGTTTTTTTCTACTTTTCGGACGCCCTGTATAACATTATCTTTTTTTACCATAATTATGTCAGAGCCCGCCGTACTGGCTTTCCTGATAAACGTGGCTGCTTGGGTCTTTGCTGCATTGAACTGGACCATTTACTGTGGCCTTAAGTTCGAACTTTTTCCAGATTTTAAATAATTGCTGTAATCTGCTCCTGTTCGGTGATATGTCTCAATGGCTGGTAAAGGTTTTTCTGATCTGATCTGAAATGAATAAACCTTTTTCGGTAAGCCAGAGGAAAAAGCCTGGAAAAAAATGGGTGTTAGTTCCTTAACACGATGGCAGGTATTCCGTCCGGTTCTGATGCCTTTTGCATATCTAGTCTAGCTCTTTGAGAATTTTACGAATATCACGGTGGCGAAACTGGTTTTTCCTTAGCTGTAGTCGTCGTTAGGCCGCGTTTATCTGTCAATTGTAGGAGAGATATTTTTGAAAGTTATTCCTTACTGTCTTTGTTACCGACCAGGGGGTCACTGGGGCATTGCGAAAGTTTATTCCTGGTTCTTTGATTGTGTTTGTTCCAGGTTTCATCAATAACACGTCTGCATTAAATTCTCGCATCGGCAAAATAGTTGCGACTCTCAGCGGTCTGATTTTGCTGCCAGTACTTCTAGGCGTGCTACCTACAGCTACATACAGCTCTTTCGCATCTTCTGTCGAACCAGGGCTTTCCTTTAAGTATCTTCTATTTTTTTATTAAGGTAAAATGTCAGATTTATAACCAAGTGTCAGTGGTTTGACAGAAAAATTTTCACTGATTTTAGTTCGGTTTACCAGGAGGTTAAAAAATTTGGAAATTTTTTGGTTTGCCCTAAGAACGCAGGAAAATACAACTTTTTTGATTGGCCACTAAATATTGGCGTGAAATTTTGGTTGAACTGTGTGCATTTTGGATATAGCCAAAAGCGGTCTTATCGTGCGGGTCCAAAGGTCACATTTTCCATTAAATATCGTTCCTTTGACATATTTTACAGGCAAAATCTGTCACGAATGAAGTTTTTACTGAAAATTGTGACCTTTGGACCCGCACGATAAGATCGCTTTTGACTATATTTATGAACATGAAGGATAACATAATATAGATTAAAAGTGTTGTTCATATTTATTATAAAAGCAGATATATGTATTGAAATAATGTATTAAAACGTTGCAATACCTGTTCTCACATTATGTAGCATCTCCATTATCACTTCAAATAACATAACTAACAAATAAGGGGCGTGCGTCCGGATGTACATTTGAAATTTTGCGACATTATCGTTTCGGCCATGTTAAGCGTTTGAAAATACGGTAGCTGTCACGTTGAAATATTTGGCATGGAACGTTACACAGTAGAACAACGTAATGTTATTGTAAAAACTTATTATGAATATGGGGGAAAATTATCGATTTGTACAGTGCGTGCTATTTTTGGCGCAGCAACTCATACGACACAGCAAAGATTGATGAAATGTAAGCAAAGTAGTGCAGTTTGAAACGTGAAACTCCTGCTCGCGTACTACTCGATCAGTTGAAGACATTACCGCAGGGTTAGAAAGTATCGCCTAGTCCCGTTACGTCGGTTGTAGCTTGTGAACGTTACCAGAAGCAATAGGCAGCGAATTCTTACGAAAGATTTGCATTTTTATGCCTATAAGATCCAGTTGAATCAAGAACTAAAGCCAGCAAATCACGGGCTGTGCCTTGAATTTGTCAATTTGGAACCCAATTGGTAAAACCAAAATTAAGCAATGGCCGAGGAACAAAAATCCTGTTTAGCGATGAGACACATATTCAGTTAAATGGATATGTATGCAAATATAATTATTGTATTTGAGAAGAAGTCAAACCTCGGATCATTCATGAAAAATCAATGCATCTTTCACCAGTCAACGTTTGGTGTCCTTTTTGTTCCGACGATATAATTAGGCCGTACTTTTTAGAGTCATGGTTTCAACTGCACTACAACAGTAAATAGTCAACGATATCGTGTAATATTAGCGGCATTTTTGTGGCCTGTATTAGACCATATTATCAATGTGGATAGCATATGGGCAGCTCGGACGTATCAAACTGCACGTGGAACTGCGAACTTGTTAAAGTTAAAATTCCTGGTTGAAACATGACTCCCAAAGGGCGACCAAATTATTCCTATGAGGTTTCCTTATATCCTGTACCTATGCCAATAAAATGTGCATTAATTTCATAAATAAAAAACCTAAATTCGATGAGTCATTCGTGAAAGTCATTCATGAAATTCGACAACAAATATGCGACAATGTTATCGAATATTTCGTCAAAAGCCGCAGTGGGCATTTGTCCACTTTTTTCACACTTAATCGTGATATTAAGTGTGCTTTTTAATAATAGGTGGAATACCAGCATTTTTCAAATGAAAATTTGCGTTTAAAGGGGGACATTCTTTATAGGTGATAAGGCGGATTGCATATGTGGTGGATCGCTATGAAAATTCAACCCAAGTGTCCCACGAATATTTGCATCATGATGGGCTTTTACAGAATATTCATTAATTTATGATAATCCTGATGCAAAAACTCCCTTAGTTTAAGCTCCCCTTGGCGCAACCTCGATTTGGTCACTTGAGAATAACAATAAGATAAGCCCTTTAATTTTTTATATGGCCTAGAGGGTCGTTAATTCTCTAGAAACAATAAACTCGTCGAATGCGAATGTCTGGATCTGATCCCTTTAATTGTGCTGTGTATATTGGAATAGACCGATAAAAATATCCGATCATTCTTGACCAAACAAATACTTCGCTTCTTCCAGATTTGAACAATGAAACCACTCAGATGATTAATTTGATTTCGTTTTTGCTATATAAAAATTACCGCATGTATTTTATAAAAAAATTTGAAGGTAATAATATTCTAATGAATTTCTTCCAACAAAGGTAAATCATATTTAATATGTTTTGAGTTGATCCAAATTAGACATTTTCTATTATGTTTTTGACATTATTTCTTGCGCGTCACGTTTTGCAACACTTCGTTCTGAAGAAATAACTTAGGGAGAAGAAGAAAGAGAGCTATACATTATACATACTATCTAATAGAGTAATACAGTTTAAGCTACGCTTGTGCGCGTTGTGGAAGTACGCATTAGCGTTAAATCCTATTTATGTATATGAACAGCTGATATACCAGGGGT
Source organism: Pissodes strobi (assembly GCA_016904865.1). Lineage (NCBI taxonomy): Eukaryota > Metazoa > Arthropoda > Insecta > Coleoptera > Curculionidae > Pissodes > Pissodes strobi. The sequence goes on along the minus strand of MU181922.1, from coordinate 441,162 downwards.
TGTGTAATTGATATTTATCATTGCGTTTCGTGATTATTTAGGAAGTTTCACTTCTATCGCACGCGTAATTTTTTTAAATAATTTTAAATTTTCTAATAAATTCTACATTATATTTTGTATAATATATCATTTATCAAAACTTGACGGTTTTCGAAATATTGACATTTTTAGAATTGCGAAATACTATAATATTTTTTTATTACGCATGCATCATAATCAACGATTATCGCACGCTGCAGCGTGCATAAAATGATGTTTATGATGCGCCTACTTTTTAAAAGGTTGCTATAGAAACAATTTTGATGATGTCAAATCTGACAGATTAATATATTCGTCAATATATACCTTAAGTTTAATATTTAAAACATGTTTGAGATTATGATGCATTCGTAATAAAAAATAGCGTATGATATACGTGTATAAGATGCCTTTAAAGCCCTTGCGACTTACAAAACACTCCGCTGCGCGTCGTGTTTTGAAATATGTCGCGCGTGCTTTAAAGGCCCTCTTATACACTTATATCATAATATACTATTATATAATTGCTTACCTATTTAGGTACCTGCTGCTACCTGGAGATACCGGTTTATTTCTCAAATGACTACTAATATTTTAGAAAATGAGCTATAATATATAGTTTTAAATTAATTTTCCTAAATCTGAAAACAAGATACTAGGTCATTAGAACTTATAAGCAACCATACACTAGAAAATAAATAAAAAACGTATAAAATGCTCACCGTTTCCGTTAATCTCGTCACATTTCTCGTAAATTATTGTTTGGCGTTTCAGTGACCCCATAAGACGAAACGCTAAGTTATTGTAAATTCATATGAAACGACCCGCTTCTCGGTTTGTAATATTTTCTGTGAATCTGCCCCCACATCATATATTATCTAATGTATCCTGAAACCCTATTAGAGGAGCGACTTGACGTTGAACTGGCTGGTGGGCTGCCCTGCCTTGCAGCAGCGCGGTATTTGGTCAAATAAGTTAACACGATTTGTCGCCCTAACTGTAATTGTGTTAGCTTCTTTCCAGATTTCTTGTGTAGGATCCATGCATTTTGTATGGTCACATCTATCATCCAGGTAATCAAGCTGCAGTACCACTTTTTTGTTCTCATCCCGATTCTAAACCGATTTATATTCTCGTTTATCAGGTCTGTACCCCTCATTGCATAGTTATATTTTCCAATAATACATGGGCATGGTACCTGGGTAATTCTCGTATCGGCTTATGAATACCTCTTCACAAGTGAAGGCGATCCTATACCACCACATATTGACACCACACTTACAACATTATTATCTAACAATCTCACAAGGATAATACTAGTTCCTCTATCAAGGATCGACTCAATCTCACCTCTCTTGCGTTTTGCATGTTGTTCTTTGAAACAATAGGGCAGGTTTTGGGGATATGATTCTCACGTATTGTTCAGGTAAGGACAAAATCACGATTCTTTACGCATGCCAAAAGGTGGAAGCTAGTAAATATATAAGATTTGTAAGGTGATTTGGAGCATTGTGAGGAAAGGTGCCACACAGGCTCCAAAGACTTTGTATAAATCTGTATTTGCTTTGGGATCGAATTCTTATTACATGCTGAAATTCACCAGATACCCGCTTATAGTGTTGAGACACCACACCTTGTAACCAAAATGAATCGGCTTCCCCTGATGAATCGTTTACAAGATTGATGCCAACATATTTCATCGCCGACTCGTCATAGTTCAGCTCGCATTCCGGTACGTAATATTTTCATTTGCAAGTGGTCGGCTGACGGTCTGATCTTATAACATTTGTTGCTATAATCGACAGTTTCATTATTTGCAACACGATGGAACGTCATATTGTAAAAACCGATCCTTATCCCTGTAAAATGTTTTCCCTAGAAGCCAATTATATCCTGAAAGAATCAAAATGGCAAGAAAACATCTAATTTCTCCTGTGGATCGGGAAAGCTTTCCTTTAGATCATAACTCGTAGACTCGCTCAGGGTATGGCCAATTATATGGTCGTAAAAAAACAATTTAAATATCTCTACCGGTGTTAAAGTTTTGTATTGTTCGTAACTCTGTTCTAGTTGCCCAGTCCAAGAAGTCGTATTCAATTTTCTCTACTTTACGTGGAATTTCTCGGTCGTGTGTAGAACCTCCGCTTTCTTCTTCAGCGATATCCATTGCTTGAACTTCTCCTTGTACTGCTTCACCTTTGCTTTCTACCTCTTCAGAAATACACACTTTATCTCCTTCTGGTCATCTTCCTTGCCCTTCACTCTCCATTTTATATAATTCTTTGCCATATTTTTGCGGCTCAAATTTTGCTTCTAGCTAGTTCCTTGATAGATAGTCAATGGACCCTCCTCCATCTTCCTCGCCATAATCTTCACCTATCATGGCTCCAGTATCTGGGGACTCAATATAAATATTTCTAACTTTAACGTCATCTTCATAGACCATGCTTAAAGCCTCTTCTAAAGTCAAACCCCGCTCTCCCGTTGCTATATGGCGATACCAAGGTTGAAAACCAAATATTACAAAAGTAGATTTATTTCGCGAGTTGCTGTTTATCACAGTGAAAGAAGTTATCTTTCTAATGCAGTATCAATGTTATTTGAGCCAGCAAGTTGTAGTATTTGTTCGCAAGCGATTTTTACAATTAGGTACTTACGCAAATTGTATATCCACTTGACCAAGTACGGTGTGAAATAGTAGATTAAGATACTAGTTTTAAAAGGGCATATTTTTTCGCACGAAATTTCTACACCGATCAGGGTAGGAAGTATCCAAACGTGCGAGTGCGCTTAATGTCTTTTAAAACGTGCACTTTATACCATTTTTTTCTATTTTGCCCGTTTTTTAATGAAAAACATTAATTATTCAAGTCCCAATCAGCCATTGCACGACCAGCCATTTTTGATATCTATATTCGTAGAAATCCTATTCAAAACGGTGTCGCAATTTCTGCTAGAATGATTTTGAACGCAAAATAAAATAAAATATTATTAAATCACGAACGGAATAAGTTCATGTTCACATAGATCTTAGAACCACTGGTTTTCTCCTGGTCCAGCACATGCATGGAATCGTAACAAACTGACATAACTTCAATAAGGCTACTTGCGCATAACACTGCTAATGTTTCCATATGGCAACACCAGTCCTTTATATGGTAAGATAACTTTCTATTCTTTCTTGTCTTTAGACCTGTCCTGACCTAGAAAATCGTCCCTGCTTTCCATTTTTAATACTGCAGAAATGAAGTCATTAATTAATTTAATTGTTACTTCATGTCGGCTCGTCGCGTCGTCTTATTTTGGCCATTATTTGCTGCATATTTTCAATGATTGTTGTAAATTGGCCTTCTTCAATAAAATTAAAAGTTCCAGAAATGTGGCGTTGCATCTCACGTCTCCCTTTTGGCGTCAATTGTTATCACTGTTTATCTCAGATTTTTTCTTGAGTTCAATGCAACAAACTAACTCAAACTAAGAGCAATATTTTGAGTGGATATAGGTATTGGAAATATAAAGACTATAATCACAATTGCCTAAAGTTATTTTTTTTGCTTTTGACATCATTGTTCACATTCGTCCTCTTAGCGATCTAATTAGAATTTACTCCGCACTGATATTATCAAGAGCCTTAAAATCAGCTTCATTACAAAACGACATAGCTAGTTAAACTAACATGATACGCTGATTGGCAAGGTATATCATACGACTAACTTCAAGGGTATTACGTGCTATCGTGCAATAAGCAATTGCTTGTTTTCCATCATATTCATTAATTCATCCAGCTTGAATATGATATCGTGACTTTGCATCTAGTATATGATCCTATTGACAGCCATAATCTTAAGCGGCGGGCGCGGCGCGGGGCGGCGTGACAACAATGTGTATCTACGTTTAGACTTTACATGGCTACATACTAACTCGAAGGCACTAATTAAGGCTTAGTTTTAATTCCATAGTTAATTAGAAGGACGTTTTCTGTCTCGCGTGAAACATCCCCTTTTCCTTTAATCCCTCTGTCCCTTTTATATGTCGGTTTATATGTCGGTAATGTTTTGCTTGAAATTAAACACAACGGAGAAAATACGATGCCTATAATAGCTATTGATTCCTGTAAATTCAACTGGAAATCAACTTATTTTCTTAAAAATGGGTCCCAATCAAACCTTTTAGCCTCCACCCTTATCCCTATAACCTCTGACATTATTCCTCCATTTCTTTATCCCATTTCACCGATTTGGCAGGCAATAAGCCGTAATAGCATAAGCCTACGAGTTCCTCTTCAGCTCCGACTATTGAATTAAATTGGTGAGTAATGTCAAAATTTATCGAGGAAAAACATTACTGAAAAATGAGTTAATACAGAATATTTGCATTTTAAATGGAGAAAGGTATAAACATAGGTATATTGACAATGTTATACTTAGTCATCTTTCGATTACTTTTTGGCTTAACGAAGGAATTCTTAATAGAATTAGAACAATAACTAAGGTGCTACACAGATGAATCGATATGGTGCGGTGGCGCGGCATAGAACATGACTTAGTTTGAAGATATATTACTTTCGCCTTTCAAATGTGTCATTTTAAAGTTTATAAGCGAAATAAAATCAGTGGTAGTGGGGATATTGGGGTAAGGGGGATTATGAAATGAAAACTAAAATATTGTTTAAAGTTCCGACCTTCTAGCTTGACTTAAGTTTTTTAAATCAATTAAAACTGTTTTTTCAATATTGGCCCTCAACATACTTTTGATATAATATGTAAAATTTTTCTCAAAATATTAATTATTGTTTTTTTAACTATGACTGAAAAATGTCTGCAATTTCAATAATAATATTAAGTAATAAACAGTATTATGCATAATTTGCTCTAAAATATTTCACAAGATAATTTGTTGTGTAAGTATTTAAATTATTAATAAAAAATGCTTTTAAAAGTTTACATACTTTGTAATTTAAGAACGTAAACATTTAGAACTATCTAGGCGTTCAATTTTAATTAATAACAAAATTAAGTTATAGGTATACTAACTGAGCAAGTGAAACTTATAACGTAATTTCTGAATTTAGCTCTATATTATCTAATTCACTTAAATCCATTACACTAAAGTGCAAGTATCAATATTTATTTTATCATTTGACACATCCTTAGAGTTTTCATATACAAAATTTGATATTATTTCCAATGGTTTTAACAAAGCAATAACAGTACTCGACAAGTCTTTATTTTTTTTTCTGAAACTTACGCTTGTAGTTGAAATAAGTGGATCAATAGCTCTACAAAAACTCTCTTGCAAGTTACTAATTCTGTTGCTTTTTCTAGAGTGATTTAGGCGATTTTGCTTGTAACGCCTATTTCTAGACTCAGCTGCATCTTCACTGTAATAGAACAGTTGATATCGTACTGAATGGTATTAACTGTGGTAATACGAGCAATAAACAATTTTCCCAAACTAGAACTTTTTGAATGGAAGCTGGCATTGGGAACCAAGAATTCAAATTAATAAAGAGTTGTGCAATTTTAAAACAATGTGATTCAAATTTCTCAACATCAAGAGGTAGCTGACAGGCTAACGCAATTAAAATAGTTTGAAAATTTAGTACTAGGTCAAGAACAACACCGGATGTTCTTTTCGGCTCTAACTTGCCATACTTTTACTTCGATTATATAGGAAATATGTAGGACGCATTCTAAAAATTGAATCCAGCAATACAGAGGACTAATTCCATATTCCACTTGTTTAAAAATTTCGGATTTTAAATGTGTTACTTTTTAAAAAGATGACGGAGTTGTGTCACAAATTAGACATTCTTGACATGATTTGGTTCCTCTGAGAATACTTAAAATGTTGCCATCATATAATGTCAATGATGATTTGCAACTAATATAATTTTTAATTTGAAACTCCAAAGATTTTAAACTTTCAGTTTTGATTTTATGGCAATTACACACACACACAGTAAAGTGAGATCCTATGGCACTCGACAAGCGATGTGGGTGCGGAGATGTTGATTGGCACGGTTGTTAAATAGCTGTAGGTTGTAGTTTGGTGGAAACAGATGTCCTGTTAGTGAGTTCCACACCGATGCAGTGCGCCAGACAAAGGAGTTCATGTAAAGCGACGTTCTAGGTTTTTCTAGTTGTACAACGAACAGGTGCGCTCTTGCCGTCTGTCGCGACTGTCTGACAGGCGTTGCTGGGGGCGGGATGAGTGTCGCTTCGGCAAAATAATTGCGATTTTCAGCGGTCTGGTTTTGCTGCCAGTACTTGTAGGCTTGCTGTTTCCTACCTGCAGCTCTTTCGCATCTTCTGTCAAATCAGGGCTTTCCTTTTAGCAGTAATTTGATGGATTTTGGGATGTATGCTTCCATTCCTGACGAGAATGCTTGCCTAATCTCTTCGCAGCAGACTGACGGGTCGTCAGTGCCAAAGCATACGCCGAGCCAAGGAAAATCTAGGTAGAACTCTCTTAGATCGTCCCAGTTTACACAATTGTAATGCCGGATTTTAAGAGGCAATGGCGGATCTTTCTGTAAGTATGACAGTTTACAAACCATGGTAATAAGTTTGTGGTCGGAGGTACCTAATGGCGGGCCAACTGTAATTGTGTACTGGTCAGGATTTATAGTTAGAAGAAGATCCAGGAAAGCAGAAAATTCGCCCCTCTCGGAGATCCGAGTTGGTTCGTCTACAAGTTGAGTAAATCCGCAGCTGATGGCAAATAATTCAGCTTCCCTACCTTCGTTGTCGGTCTTGTTGTGATGCTTGAGTCAGTTGGTGTTGTGGGCATTGAAATCTCCCAGAACGATTATTTCTGAATTGGGGTGATCGACCTGTATTGAATCAAAAGTGATAAGGTAAGTGGATGACATTTTCGCGATTTTCGACACAAAAATCGCTAATATCGAAGATTTTGTAACCAAGCTAAATAACCGTTTACTTATGAAGTCGAGAACAATGGCCAACTTCCATTTTTGGATACTTCAGTGATTAGGAACGATAATAACACACTAGAATTTGATATTTATACAAAAAGTACTGCCACTAACTGATCTATTCCTAATGACTCCTTCCACTGCGACCAACACAAAATAGCCAGCTTTCGTTTTTTAGTACACCGTATGGTTAACTTTTCTCTCAGCAGAAAAAGATTTAATAATGAAAAGGAGACAAGAATATAGTGAAAGTTAATGGTTTCAATACTTACTTGATCAGGATCGAAATACTAAATATGTCTCGATACCGTATAAATAATCCTCAGTATACTAGAGGACTCCAAAAATATTAAAGGAAGCGAGTTTAAAATTAGTATACCAAACTCAGTTTACCATTAAAAGATTAGTAGGTAGTCCAAAGGACAAAATTGAAATATTAGTAAGCAGTGGAATATATGAAACTGAATGCATGGATTGTAACCAAAAATATGTTGGGCAAACTAGAAGGTCTATACAAACGAGATTCAAGGAACACTTAGCTCATTTAAAATATAGTACAACAGAAAAATCAAGTGTTGCCGAGCATGCTTTTGATAATAATCATAGAATAACAATTAAACAATAATCATAATATAACTAATAGGATATTATTAGATGCATATGAAAGTATGGAAATTATTAAATGTAAGAATAGTGTAAATAGAGATAGAGGGCCTATTCCATTGTATTGGTTTATCGAGTGTGACTAGTGGAATTCCAGAATTACTTCATTTGGTTTAACTTGATTAAGCAAAGATTTAGTATAAAAGAGAGTTGGTAGATTTTAAGTTTTAATGCATTTTGCCCAAGGTTCCAAACCACAACATAGATCATTCTATATGATTTTTTCAAAAAGGTATAAGCTTACATTCTGTAAATCTTAAAAAACTAAAAATTATAGGCCATAGGGGTATCCGTACATGTTCCCTTTGAAACCTTGTAGTTCCGGAGCTAACTCTTTTATCGACCACTTATTTTGTGAAAAAGACATCAGATGAAGACTATAAGACATTTTAAAAACCATTCTTCAAGGCTTTTAGTCTGTGGTCCTGATTGATAGCAAGCTCAGGCTAAATACTAATTGACTTATAAACTGGCCATTTTTCTTGTGCAATGGTTTAATTAACAGTAATTAGGTTAAACGGAAAAATTCAATTTTTAAGCGGAAAACAAAATACACTTTTAATGGAAATATAGATTTTTGAATGACACTTGTCGGTGTTTTATCTACACCATTACTGTTTATTTGTAATATCAGAGGATAATTAATAAATTCCCTGAGGGCTGACATGTTTTAATTAGTACATTGATATATAGGTTGTTTATTTGGACATTATAAGTATGTGGTAATGTGTCAATATTTATTAGCAAATCTGGAATATCAGATATTAAAAAGTGGTTAAAATCATTACCAGCAGATTCAGTATTTCTTTCTATTTGTAGTTCATCTTTATAAGATATTTTTCCTGACATTTCTTTTCCAATAGACCACATACATTTCATTGTATTATGTCATATCTTCATAGGTTTTAACCCGGACGTTATCTAACATCTCGCCATATTTATTTTTGATTTGCACGTAGGCATCCATATACCCAATAGTTTGGTCGTTAAGTGGAATGAATCGCTTTTAAAGCAAACTAAACTCAGCAATATTCATTATTAAAATTGTTAGTGATTTAGAAATATTAACAACACAACAGCAATCTTTGAGCCATACGTCAATATGATGATATTATGTAATAATACCTTTCTTTATGGGAAATTCATGTACACAACACAAGCTTCCGCTATACCTTCGTCGGGAAAAACCACTTTTTATTATTTATCGGAAGACTAATTCCGACCCGTATTTTTGGGGTTTAAAACCTGTCACTAACCCTGTTCCAATTCGTTAAACGCT
>MU181922.1:408416-421687 GCA_016904865.1 Pissodes strobi | reverse complement strand
TAAGATGATATTATATTTAATAAAAATATAATTATTAGTGAAAAGGCAGCAAAGAACAATCAAATTTTATATCTTTATGTTCTTAGATATCAATTCTTTAAATACAAATAGGATGCTGCTGATTCTACTAAGAAAGGGTCAAATATTCAGGCCTGGTTTGTACATTATGTAAATCCCGGTGAGATTACCAGCTGGAAACCTGAAATGGGAAACCATTTCTAGGATAGTGTTATGGGAGAATGGCCTGCCAAATAATTATTTTCCACACCCAGATTACAATGACGAGCCGTATCCGAGGACGCATTAGCTGAATATTAATAAATTATTGCACATGCATCTTAGATATACCATTTCAGTTAACTTTATTTGACTTAAATCTATATCTAATTTTTTGTTTCACTAAACAGAAATAAAGAACTCCAATTCTACTAAAGCCACTTTTTAATTCGAAAGTAGGTACCTACGCTATTTCAACGTTTAATTGGATAACAAATTCGTAAACCTTTCTGTTTCTATATATATTGCATTTTTCAAGATTTTCAATTAGAGCTCTCTTGTTAAGAATTCAATTATGCTTTTATTTACTGTCGAAACACTGGGCCATTTTTCTTGATTCAGGTTTGTTAACGTAAATCAAGTGGATGAGCATAAAATTTTATAGCCCGAGGTTTTATAGCGAAATACAAAATTTTATGTGTTATAAAATTCAGTTGGTTCTCTTAAAATGGCCTTCTAAAGACCTTAAGAGTAGTTCTAGTGTATTAACGCTTGTTCTTGCATAAGCGAGAAATATATGACATGGAAGATACTCTATGAAAATGATTTTTTTTGCACAGAAGGTCGGTATCGCTGGCATCAATTTGGTATAATAGTATATTATGATATAAGTGTATAAGAGGGCTTTTAAAGCACGCGCGACATATTTCAAAACACGACGCGCAGCGGAGTGTTTTTGTAATATAAGTCGCAAGGGCTTTAAAGGCCTCTTATACACGTATATCATTTTTTATTACGAATTCATCATAATCTCAAAAATGTTTTAAATATTAAACTTAAGGGATATCTTGACGAATATATTAATCTGTCACATTTGACATGATCAAATGTTTCTATAGCAACCTTTAAAAAAGTAGGTGCATCATAAATATCATCTTAAGCACGCTGCTGCGTGCGATAATCGTTGATTATGATGCATGCGTAATAAAAAATTATATAATAATCTCAAGCTGAGAATAACTTTTCAAACGTTACGCTAATTTTGTCTTTTTGTCTATGTTGGGGTTTGGAAGTTTCGGCAAAATGCACTACAGTTTGAGAGAGAGAGTTTTATCTACAATACCGAACCAGAATTTTTGCATTCGATGTGCGTTTCGCTAATCACATTGGCAGCGTCAGGAGGTGATTAAACATTCAAGAATCGTGTCAATCATCATCAGTCTAATATATACGTAGTTGAAATATTAATTAACACATTTTATCGATATATCCTCTCTAAAGCTATGCTATCTATTTGATGTAGTAAGTAGTTAACATTCAGAAAATGTTTTCATAGAATATTCGTTGATACAGTTTAGACAGTGTATATGACAGGAATAAGTCTATAATTGAACATATTGGTTATCTAACCTTTCCTTCACCAATGCCAATTTTAGTAACGAAGAAGAAATGTTCATAGCATTTCACGGATTTATTAGGGAAGCCAAAAACTTGGAAATAGGCTCGTCTTAATAATTTTCGAAATACAATTATTTGTACTCTTGATATTTTATAACCTTTTCCCTATTTAGTAACAGGAGCGAAGAAACATATTTTGTTAAGTTTGAGACCTTAGTTACAGCAGCGAGACAAGTAGCAAATTGATTAAAACAATTACAGAACCAGCGAAAATGATGCCATCCTATTACATTTTCAACTGACTATAGGCATTTTCATCGAGCCTATCATACTTTTTCAATAAGTTTTTATGTTATTTCATATGAAGGGATAACTTTATATTACTATTATTTGTGTTTACTACATCAAAGCAATTAACGCTGGGTACTAGTTCACAACTCTACTACTTATTGGTATGCAGTACAGACACCATATTATTCAAAATGAAACATCGGGAAAATTAAATTGCCTAATATTTATTTTAATATCTTGCACACTCTGGAATATTTTTGTACATTCATGAATTATGTAAAAACCTAAAATTAATTTTTATAATTTTGCCAGAACTGTTGTTCCAAATTATACAAATACCTGTCAAGAACGCTGTATTGCTTTGAAATTTGCAAATTTGTCCTCTAACATTTGTGTAAGAATAATTTTAAACATAATGATGTGTCTTAAGGAATCTTTAACGCGAATCTTCTTCACCGCTTTAAAATTATTCACCATAACGGCTAATAAGCAGGACATTAGCCCTTTTTATCGTCTTTCTAAATGAGCCAAATCTACTCATTAATTCTAACTTTTTCTTCTCTTTTCTTTTAATTAACTATATGTCACTAGGGATCATCGGTTGGAAAAGGGTCTGTGGAGAACACTGGCTGGAATTAGAGACGTTTTTATAAAGAAATTATTTCTGCGTGAATAAAATACATTTTAATCTACCCGCAAGGGTTGAATTGCCAGAATTGGATATCAACGATGGGAATGTTATTCTATAAGTATATATGAAAATTGCGGTATTTCAAAATTAATTGAACATTTAAATTATTAAGTCGTTGATATAACCATAAAATAATTTTGTTGCAACAGCATAAATTAAGAACTGGTTTAAATACGAACGAAATTGGCAGAGAGACATCTTTATAAAATTGTTTTAAAAAACGAGAGAGATCTTATTTATTTCAAAACTAAAAACTTTTATTCCAGTGATTAATGGCTACGTTACCATTCTATTATCTTCGAAGTGTTAAAAATGGTTATTTTAGCCCCAAAAAGATTAATTACTTCTTAAGAGTTTTCGATTTTTTTTTGTAGATCCGCAGTTTTTCTGGAGTATGAAAAATGGATCAGATAAGTACGCCGAGGGCAAGCTTGTAACAAATGTCAAGAATATTTGTGGAATATTTTATAACATATCTTAACTTATAAAGCATAAACGTATATATATTTTACTGGGCGGAATGAGTGAAACTATGGATTTAATCGTCTTAAGTTCTTAACATAAAATCTGCTTTGTTTTGTTAACCCATTACTTCTCTAGAAACAATGTGATCTCTCAAGGAAAGCGTTGGATTCGGGGATTATTTTAGATTAAAATTCGCAGCATTCATAATATAATTTTTATGGCAGTGGCACACACACTAAAGGGAGATAATATAGCACTCGACGATCGGTGTATGATAAAGAAGCCCTTCTAAAAAGACTCGACTTCTAGGTGTTTCCAGTGGTACGACGAAAGCGTGCGCTCTTGCCATCTGTCGTGACTCTCTGATAGGTGTTGCTAAGGGTGGCATGAGGCGGGCCAAATCCTGGGAATATATCTGTAGTAAACGGAGATCTCGGTTACATGTCTGCGGTGTTCCAGACTATCCAGATCCCGGGTCAACTCCAGGTCGCCGACGAGACGCACAGCTATCTTGTAAATGGAATCCAGCAGCTTTAGGGTGTACTCACCTGCTGCTGCGGTGTATATACAGTTTTTTGTTACGAAATACTGCACCAAGTATTTGCAAGGCTGATTTTGCGATATTAGCAACGTGGTCATGCAGAACATATTATTGGTGTTGGCCGAGACACCCAGTAGTCCGATTGACGAGGATGAAAGAATGGTCGATCCTACTATAATGATGTCAAGACCCGCCGTATTAGCTTTCTTGGTAAACGTGGCTGCTTGTTTTTTTTTTGCTGCATTGAACGGGACCAAATTCCTGTCGCCCCAGGTTTGAACTTTCTCCAGATCTTGAGTATTTGTTATATTCTGCTCCTGTCTGCGGTGATAAGTCTCAATCGCTGGTAAAGATTTTTCTGATCTAAAGTGAGAGGCAAGGGTACTGCCATCTGCAGAACTGTAAACAAAATTATTGGTTTCGGTCAGCAGGTCCATTAATACAGATAAGGAACAGAGTTGGTGAAAGTATTGTGCCATGAGGCACTCCCGCATTAATGGTGAATGTGTCTGAGATGTGTCCATCAACTGCAACGAGGAGAGATCGGTTCTTAAGGAAACTGGCAAGACGCTGGCAGTCCGAAGGACGGCAGTTTATTGGGCAATCTGTCATGCCAAACTCTGTCAAACGCCTTCGAAATATCCAACGCAATCGCTCGATATTCTCCGTAGTTACGTAGGCCATTATATCCCCTTTCGATCTCTGTTTGCGGAGGCCGAATTGGTTATCGGTAATTATTCCGTTGGTCTCGAGGCACTTGAATAGTTGTTGTATGGGACCACACGTTCCATGACTGGAGATTATTGGAAGCAAGGCAGTTGGGCTATAGTTTGAGGACATAGTTTTCTTGCCGTTTTTTTGGAACAGGTTGCACCCGAGCAACTTTCAAAGAAAATGGATAAATCTCTTTTCGGTAAGACAGAGAAATAAGTCTGGAAAAAGTGGGTGTTAGTTCGTTGGCGCAGTCTTTAAGACGATAGCAGGTTTTCCATCCGGCTTTGGTGGGGAGAGTCTTACTATAGGGGCGTTTAAGGTAGAGTGTGATGAAAACATTTCGGCGAATATGTTTGCAATTTTCCTTAGCTGTAGTCGCAGTTGCGCCGCGTTTGTCAAAGGTGGAAGAGGCGTTTTAGTAAAGCTATTACTTACTGTCTTTGCTTCCGCCAGAGATGCCTGGAGCTACTGGGACATTGCAAAAAATTATTCCTGATTCTTTGACTGTGTTTGTCCATAGTTTCGTCAATCACACGTTTGCATTCTTTTCTCGCTTCGGTAAAATAATTGCGAACTACAGCGCTCTGATTTGGCTGCCAGTAGTTGTAGGCTTGTTGTTTCCAACCTACGACTCTTTCGCATCTTCTGTCCAACCAGGGCTTTTCTTTTTACGATAACTTGATCTAATTTGGGATGTATGCTTCCATTCCTGATCAGATTACTTGCGTAATCTCTTCCCAACAGACTGACGGTATAGAGCAAAACGGTTTATTGGAAGACACTAATTTCTCGATTCGTTCCATTTCTGTGGTATCCTCAAATTTGTAACTTACTTAATAATATTAACAAAAATTATAATATTTTGATCAAAGTGATTATTTGGCAAGTCAGTCGCCCCCACTTAAAATTGATATTACTTAGTTTTAAATAAACTGTAAATCTTCGAAAAATAACAAGTTTGTTATTCACACGTTATTTTTCTTTAGAGTACTTTGCATTTTATACAAAATCCTTTTATTTCTGGTTATCTCAGAACCGTCGAAAATCCAAACAATAAATGTTTCAAGTATTGCGCTTATCGCATATTTAGAGCAAGTACTTTCCATTCCAATGCATATTCCCATTATTTTAACGCTTAAAATTCAAGCAGCAGACGGTTCAAGCTGTACGTTGCAGGATTTAAAAAGAAAATAGTTGGCGCTGGCATGATTTCTGACCAATTTTAAATTAAAGGGTAGCATGTGAAGTTATTGAATTCCTCCAATATTTTTTTAAATTAAAGATTAATTGTGAATTTGCCTGAAGAGAGATTATACTTAAATTTTTAAACATATTTTAATCCTCCTACTTCATTAAATGTCTCACTAAGAATGGCTCGTCGCCGTATCTCAAAAAGCGTGTATCGCTTGCTGGATTTTTCTCTTAATCAAAGTGACCACGAGAGATTGCTGAAAATTATTGCAAATTTCCTTTTACTGCCGCTAGGAAACGTGATTCCTATATCCAATGAGAAAAGGGCGTTTTTCTCAAGTTTTTTGGAAGTGAGAAGATATTTTATATATTATCATGGTAATTCTTGGGAAGAATACCGTTAACTTCAAATCGGGCTGGGAAAAGGAATATATGTCCTAAAAGGAAACTTTGTACGAAATTTCTGTGACCGAGATATAATCAAGCTTTCAGTGGTTGAGTCACAGGTTCCAGATTAGCGTTAAGACATAGATAGTAAGTTGTAGTTATAAGACATTTGTAACTATGATACTTGTAAGAGTCAATAAGTGGTCGTGTATCATTTTCCAGCTGCGTCTTAGTTCATCATTTTCATAATTCCCACCATTCACGAATTCTTACAGTTTCCCTTGTCCTTTTCTCATTTTATTATCTTCAACATCGGTTGCTTCATCTTCTATTTGGTTTTCAGGCATATTGTCTAACTCCAAATCATCATCATTTGAGAGAAACTGAATATCTGAGGCAACATTACTCTCTAAATAACTAAGTTGGTTTTCTTTAAGCTTTCTCTTTGGATATTTTTTAAACTTTGACATTATCTGTAAAAAAATAGAAATTATGATTCCTCTATTTGGTTTAAAGAGACCGATACATGGGTATTTACAGCCTCACAAACACAAATTACTTTTTCCAACTTTTTGGACCATTTTGATTCATATAATAAAAAAAAAAATTTTCGAATTCTTTCACCCTCGCAATATTATCTCATTCGGAGATTCAAAGTAAAATTAACACACTAAACAAATTTCACCCATAAAGTTATATAATTATTATATATTATTTTCTAACTTTATGTATACAGACTGTGTTTGTCCACCTTGATGTACCTACATATAATACACGTAAATTAAACATATAACCATAATTCATAAAGTTTTCATATTACGTATAAATTTTCCTTATGGGGTGAGGAACAAATCCCCAGAAAGTTCCAAATTGTCCAGTGTCCGCATCAGCCCTTATTTTTGCAAAAAAAAAACACTTCCGGATGGTACATTGTGCTGGTTTCTCTGTTTCCTCGTAAACCGTTGGTCAAACGTAAAAAACCTGTGGAACCAAAAATGTTTGCCATTAAATTCTATACAGGAATTTTTCTATAAATATATTAGCCAATCCCCACTGAACTCTCCCAAAATACATTTAAAATTTTGGGTAGTCTTTAGTAGGCCGTTAAAATATGTCAAGTTCAGCAATCTTACGTACGCACACTGTTATACATATTTTAGTCGCAGACAGTAAAATTCTTTATAACGCTGAGCCATACACTCTAAACGATAGAAATTGATGAAATAGAACGGTTTGATGTTATGCAGATAAATTACCGAACCCCAGTGGAGGTTTAATGAGGAAAACGAAGCAATAATCCTTGTATGAAAATTTTAACAAAGTTCCAGAACAAACTGCTGACTTAAGCGATCATTGCGAATTTGTATTGGATGGTGGTAATTTGATTCACCGTGTGATATGACTAAAACAGGGTATATTTCGTGACATTTACTACGCATATGTTAACTTTATACCTAAACACTATGGTCACTATGTAACTGTAATGTTTGATGGATACGCTTAAAATTCCAGTGGTAAAAATAGTCTTGAACGACAACAACATCTCTTGAAGTGAACTTCGGCTACAATTGCATTCGATGAAAACGCACCAGTACATGATCAACAAAAACATTGTTAAATAATATAGCTAACAAAGATCGTTTAATTTCTGAGAATATTAATACTCTTACTGCTTTAGACAATGCAGACTTACTAATCGTCAAAACCGCCACCGTCACTGTGGTTGTAATTGGTCAGGATGTTGAACGTCTCTCCCTTATTATTGCTCTCGCTCCACAAGATAAGGATATTTTGTTTTTAATACCAGCCCAAGGAAATAAATAGAAAATTATTTATAGATATCCTGATATGCAATCATCTATAGTTATTGAAAATATTAAAGACAGTGTTCTGTTTGCGCGTGCGTTTAGTGGTTGTGATAGAATGGTGGTAGAATTTAATGGCAAGCATTTGGTTCTATACATTTTTTACGTTTGAACAACGGTTTACGAGGAAATTGAGAAAATCAGCACAATATACTATCTGGGGGTGGTTTTTTGCAAAAGAAGAGATGTTGCGGCCATCGGCCCCATGGGAATTTTTTGGAGATTTCTTTCTACCCCTATTAGGAATGTTATTTACGTAATATGAAACTTTATAACTTATTTCTTCTAAAAAATTCTATTTCCGTGTACTAGTAAAAATTCAAGCTACATCTTGGCTTTTCATATTATATAAAACTACATAAATTATTATGAAGTAATAAAATTAATATCTATTCGCCAATGATATGTCAACAAACCAATAATTTCACGACTTTTATACAAAATCACAGAAAATACCTCAAGGCCACCTGTTCATACCACGATACATTGGCAACTAAAATGCGATCCGAAAGTCCGGAAGTCAAATATTTGTGCACACACTACCGATATAATTAAGCTTATATAGGACCTACCGTCAAATGTACATACTCAGTTCGCAGAAAATGATTATGCTGAGCTTCATATACCGTAATATAATTCACATGGTACTGTACAAAAATAGTGAAAAGGTTAATGAAGATTAAACTTTGCAGTTGAATTGACATGCGTAAGTCCTTTGGTATTCTTTATCTAGATCGAAAATGTGGTAACTATTAGTGCTACTATTACCAGCAACATAATGCAAATATCTCAAGAAAGGCTACAGTTGATTAATAATTTTGTTATTTATTTATGCACATTTTACATTGAGTAAAAAAGAATGTGATTATAATCTTAAACTTAAAATCACTAACCACTCACACCAAATAGGTGATTTGTTATATAGTCGACTGCTCACTAGTTCATTCTCTAGTTCAGATTTGCTAATTGAAACTATCTTTATCAGTTTTCTGACTTTCCTCAACCCAAGATAACAAAAAGGAGCCAAAGCCCGACCAAATCACATCAAATAATTGACAAGAAAGAAAGGAGATAAACACCACAAAAATCAGGCTCTGTCTATCGTACGTTCTAACTATCTGCAGGAGCCCTGCGGTTTAGTGTTTTCACATAGGAGAGGGATTAGTATTAATTCAAACGAACCTAGGATTATCCACACATTTATGCTGCACATGGGTTCTATATCATCCTAGAAAGCTCTTTTAAAAAGGAATTAGTAATTCTGTAATTCATTAAACTTACAAGAGAAGGATGAGATAAATTCGTTCTTTATTACATTTTAAACGTGCCACAGCAAACATAAATACATTCTAAATTACCCTTCAGCATTCCAATAACTCAACATTCTACGTTCCAATTTAAAACTTGCCAGAAAAAGTGATCGTCAACATTTGTCTTTCTAAATTCTGCACCGCACAGTCAGATCATTGCGTACGGTGAATTCTAAATGTTTCAAATAACGAAAGCTCCCATTGAATCAAAAAGAAGTTAACCTAAATATTGAAAACTGGGCAAATCTGCTTTTGATATCTGGCGTATGAATTTCAAAACTTCAAATAGAACCGTGCCGCCAAAATGTGATATTAATCGAATGGCTCGTACAATATATTGCCATACTCTGTAATATTGAACATTATTAATAATGTGGGTTAAGCGGTTTCCTGTAACAATAGATTATAAAATGATGAAATCTTGTCCACCATTTCATGTTAAATAACTTCAGTAACCAATAGCTGCCGATATCGGTCTAGTATTTTCTTCGCATTCTACGATTAGCTCTCTTTGATCTAATTAGATAATTCGCTGATTCCCAGTCAAGCTAATTATCACATTCGGAACTAATACAATGTAATGATTAACACTACACCCAGAGCAATGTCAGGAAAATACCAATTCCTGGTTGGAGGCATGTCTTGAATCACATCAAGCTCAATGCTCCATGTCCGCAATGAAAGCACAACGACAAGAGTGAGACTTTCGAAAATCTTCCCCCCGAGAGTTTCGTCCTTTCTAACTAACTTTTATAATATTTATAGATGATGAGAATTTTCAAAAAAAATCTGGTGCAAATTGATTGAAGAGTTTCTTATGGTCTTGTGCGAAATACTTGACCACATGCCATCTTCTTGTGCATACAGACATATATATTTTTTATCAGCGACATATCAGTTACACTTTTTGCAAATCAGTTATTTGTCAGGTTTTGCTATACTTTCACTGAAAAAATAATATTTTAATAAATTATTTTATGCTTGTTAGTATACTTCTCTTGAGATGCCAAAAACTGTGTAGCCGCTAAAATGGTATTTTTAATGAAATCATTTATTACTATTTAAGCTTAATTTTTATCCGCTAAAAATATGAATAAAGCGTAATTGCGCAGATGCAGCATTGTCATCGGTGTATAGTATTTAAGTTGCAGTCTTAGAAGCAGTGCCAACTACAGAGACCATAAATGTACAGATACAAGCATGTGCCATATTAACGGCAATCTACACTACCACTACTCGAATATGAGCCTAAGAGGCATGCAATCTATTCTCCACAAGCTCTGCAAAACCTGTCAGACTAACCATAGCCAAATCCAAGTCATTAGCATAAATATTCGTTCTAAGAATATCGAATCTAAAAGTATTTCTTTGTCTTGTATTTCCAACATTGACAATAAATGACAGCATAGGAAGGTTTTCTGGAGAGTTAATTCTGTTTGTTAATGCTTTATAAAATATACCAGACAAACCTTAATACGCCGAATCTGTAAAGATAATCTGTTAACGGAACCATGATCATACAGGTCGATTGTTTTAATCCAAACCTCATATTGTGGAGACCGCACTATGTTTCCATAATACAACCCCCGCAACACCAAACTATCAAACAACTTTAGACAACAGTCAACACTGAAGCCCTTAGAGGACCTGATGATTAAACCCATTCTTTTATGTGCCCGATTAACCGCCCCAAAAATGTGATCCGTAAAAGCAAGAAACTGTTAAATAATTTGCATTACACCAGTCCACAACGTTTTTCAGCCTCCCTGCAAACGAACACAATCCTCTGTAGAGACTATATCCAGTATTTCCACATACAATTTAAAATCATCAGCAAAAAGTAATGATTCCGAATCACCAGCAACAAAATACATAACATTAATGGAAATCAAGAACAGCAGGGATCCCAAGTTGTAACCCTTGGGATCTCCAGAGGGACTAGAATAGACACTAGACCTGGCCCCTGTAACTTCCACATGCTACTGCCTATCTGACAAATAAGAGCCAATTAGCTTGATTACATTATTGGTTACATCATTTTTATAGAGAGATTTTATCATTTACCCTATCGAATGTCTTCCTCATATCTATATACATCACGTCAACCTGCTTTTTATTATTAAATTCATTATGAAAAAACTGACAAGTAATCAAATTGG
Source organism: Pissodes strobi (assembly GCA_016904865.1). Taxonomy (NCBI): domain Eukaryota; kingdom Metazoa; phylum Arthropoda; class Insecta; order Coleoptera; family Curculionidae; genus Pissodes; species Pissodes strobi. Next base: position 410,459 of record MU181922.1, on the reverse strand, counting down.
TTAAGGTAGATTTCCCCGGCAAAAAAGACATGTTGGCATTCAGATATATTATGTTTAGCTTCGTCATGCAATCTATTAAACAAGGCTATCTCAAAAACTTTACATACTGGATTCAGGATAGTAACAGATCGATAATTCACCACTTCATGCTTAGCCCCCTTTTTAAATAATGGAATTACCTTACATGTTCGCTAGTCCGCATAGTAGGTTGAAAATTGCAGATTAAGGTTAAATAGGTGGAGAAGATGCCCCTCAACCAACAGATCACCACAGTCCTTAATTATTTATCCAGGTACCCCATCAGGTCCAACAGATCTGTTGCCCTTCAACCTCCCAATGTTTAGATAAGGCCCTATTACAGAAATATTTCTTGGGAGAGACCCCATCGTGAATGACAGGCATGCTGGCCACAAACACAGTGCTGAAGTACTGGGCAAACATGTCTGCAATGATTTTCTCGCCAGATGCAGAAATATCATCGTAGAAGACCTAGGCAGAAACATCAGCATCACTCTTAAGATCATGAATGTAGGACCAGAAACACTTAGAATCACTATGTAAATTTAGCTCTACATTACTTCTGCATAGGCTATGGTCACTATGTAAATTTAGCTCTACATTACTTCTGCATAGGCTATTTTTAATTTACTTTTATCCAAACTGCTGGACGTACTCCGCCAGAAGTTACTTTTTGTTCTTCTATATTTGGCTGAAAACCCTTCCTTAGTGTTAATCATTTTAATGATTTCCCCATTATACCACACTAGAAAAAACCCTCCCAACCTGGGTCGAAATAGGAAAATCCTCAACAAACATTTCATTGATAATCTGATAAAATCTAGTCACTGACTCATCAAGTACAAGCTCATGGAGATTAAAATCACCTAAGATCAAACAATTACAGTCAAAAAGGGTTGCTTCAACACAATGATAAAATCTCTGGTAAATATCCACACTACAACCAGATACAATATAAACAATTACAACACAGAAAAATTCACCATAATCAATACTAACTTTAATACATAGGTCCTCAAGATCATTATCAAATATATCACATTGTGCAGCTGTAAATTTCTTACTCAGAGCTATTAACAAACCCCTGCCCTGTTTTTGCCTGTAAGTTTGTGATCTCTGCCCTTTCTAAATATTGCTTTATCTGTATTAAATTCTTGGTTATAAACAGAACAGTTTAACCAAGTATCTGTAAGGGCAATTATATCACTATTATTGTTGAATAGATTTGGTTTTAACTCTCTAATTTAGTTTTAATACCCTTACAGTTTTGATAATAAACCCCTTGCTATTCCTTGTTTGAAAAAATAAAAGATCACTCGCATTTTGAATGTGATTCAGCAATATTTCCTATCAATTCAACACTATCATTTGTTTCATTAATCATAAGTTTGCCAACCTTATAATAATTATCGTACAAGTACGATAATTCGGTACGTAGAAACATGATAATTTAATTGCCTTCTTGTATTCGAATTAAAACCATCAAAATCGCCAAACCAAATAGAAATGAAATCAAACGCCAATAACCCGAATCGCACTGTCATGATATGCTATTTGCTTTTAGAATTGTTGGGCAGGTTTGTGAAATTCCCCGATCGCGCATTTGCGTTAATGCGATTTTACTTTACGATTACGTAGTTTGAAAGAAAGTGCCGTTAGATAAATAAATTAACGTTTCTGTATTTTCATTTAAATATCTTTAGTTATTCGCGGTTAGTTTTTTTTCTCGATTATTGATTTTCCTGGTAAATTTATTGCTATGGTTGCTGTCTCTTTAAACTAGGGAACAATTCTTCGTTTTTGATTAGAACTGTCAATTACTTAGAATCCAACGTTGGCACCTTCTCGAAATTAGAATATTTGAGATTGATGAAGAAAAATAAATTGTTATTATACCACTCCCCAAAATAAAATTTCCTATTCATTGGAGGAAAAAAATTGAATAGTATGGATGCAAATGAGGGAATAAAAATGATGGTTAGCACTATCAAAGAAGTTAGATTTTAGAGCTTTTCGCAACCTTTG
>MU181922.1:389434-402250 GCA_016904865.1 Pissodes strobi | reverse complement strand
CGGAGATCCGAATGGCCGGGAAGTTTACTTCCGGGATATTTTGATCCTGGAAGCACCATCATGTCCATATATTCCTACTGTGGAACCCGGGACCACCAGCGCGGAAGCGGAACGTGATTTGGGAAAACCACTTAGCGCTTCCCAATTCTGGTGGGGTGGTCTTTCACCGGACGATGCGAGTAGGCTTATGCATCTACCACCTAGGGCCGCTTCCACTCGAAGCATCGGCCTCAGACTCATTCCAAATGGGGTTTGTTGGATCACTCCCCAGTGATCAGCTCCAGACTTTGTACTTTGATGTTCTCCAGCCTGGAGGAGGACGATGGGATTTGATGGGACACATCCCGTGGCAACTCGGAATGGTGGGGGCGTCACTCCCCGTAATCAAACTGCTCTCACCAGTTTGAAGTTCCTGCCGACGTCTAACCAAAAATAACCTAATCCATTAAAATTGATTTGAACTTATCGTAATCGGTCCAAATGACTAAAATAAGTTGATACTAAGTGTAATGAACCGAAAGTTGATTAGACGACTAACCAAAACTAATCAAATCTATTAAAATTTATTATAAGGTATCGGAACCGACTCAGATGACTAAAATAATTTGAGACTAAGTGAAACTAACAGAAAGTTAATTGAAGGACTAACCAAAACTAATCAAATCCGCTAAAATTGTTTATAACGTATCGGAACCGGTTCAAATGACAAAAATAAGTTAAGACTAAGGGAGACTAACCAAATGTTGATTGGACGACTAACCAAATCTATAAACATTGATTATAACTAACGGAACCGGCTCAAACAAGTAAAATAAGTTGAGACTAAGTGGAGCTAGCCGAAAGTTGATTAGACGACTAACCCAAACTAACTAAATCTATTTAAATTAATTATAACATATCGGAGCCTACTCAAATGACTAAAATAAGTTGAGACTTAGTGAAACTAACCGAAAGATGATTCGACGATGAACTAAAAATAATCTAATCTATTAAAATTGATTATAACGTTTCGTATCCGGTTTAAATGACTAAAATAAGCTGATACTAAGTGAAATGATCCGAAAGTTGATTGAACGACTAACACAAACTAACCAAATCCATTAAAATTAATTGAAGCGTTTTGGAACCGGTTCATATGACTAAAATAAGTTAAGACTAAGGGAAACTAACAGAAAGTTGATTGGACGACTAACCAAAACTAACCAAATCTTTTACAATTGATTATAATGTAACGAAACCGGCTCAAACAAGTAAAAAAAGTTGAGACTAAGTGAAGCTAACCGAAAATTGATTAGACGACTAACCAAAACATACCAAATCTATTAAAATTTATTATAACGCATCGGAACCGTCTTAAATAACTAAAATAAGTTGATACTAAGTGAAACTAACCGCGTTAGACCGAGGATTGAGAGACGAATCGAATGAAGTTTTTATAACCACCACTAATGTTATAAATTGTGAAAACGCACGAAACTTAAAGTAATATGCATTTATGTGGTATGTTTTGGTAAACTAAACTTACGTAAGTTGCTATGTTGTATTTTTTCTGATTACAAATATGTTCCAACGGCGATTGAACAGAGGCATATTATTTACCTTCCTACAGGGAAAACAAACCAAAAAAAGCCATTCAATGTGATTTGTTTTTCCTAGTATCATATTGAATTTCATTAACCCTGCAACTTCTATATTTAATGTGTTTTTAATATCTCTTTAAATAAATGAGATGGTGATGCTTTTTAGAGAACCTACTTTAGTACTTAGAATTCCTTAATTTAATGTTTAAAATCGTTTATTTGCTGTTTAAAACTTTTTATTTGTATTTAGATTTTGCTAATGCAACGTTTAACAAATTTTTTATTAGCTAAAAATGTTATCAGCATGTCTCATTTTTTTATTTGTTATTTAGATCTCTAGAGTACTTCAGCACTTGTCTTGTTCACGATATGCATAGAATTCATCAATAGCTCTATACCTCAAAGGCATGAATGTCTTTAATGCTATGTCATTTTAACGTCTACACTTTAGCGCCATATAGAAGAGCAAAGAAAATAATATAAAATGCCATAAGAATTTACAGACACAGATGTAAGTTGTGACTACAGAACAGTTTTCTCATCTTATTAATTATCGTACAAGCAATTTTAACTTTTGGATATCTTATTTTTCTTGGTTGCTGTGTTTAATTTAATTTTTAAAATTGTTTCTTTAATTTTTAAAACTCTTTATCCGTATTTAAATTTTTTCATTGCAGCATCTAAAAATTTATGTATCAGCTAAAATATTTTATCAGCATTTTTATTTGATTTTAGGCCTTTAGAGTACTTCAGCATTTATTATTTGATCTGTCCAAGATATAGAATTCCTCTGTAGCTCTTTATCTCAAAAGCATGGATGGATAGCTTTAATGTTATTTAGTTTTAACGCCTATACTTTACTGCCATATAGAAAAGCAGAGAAAATTATGTTGAAACCGCTGCATAGGAATTTACAGACAAAGATATAAGTCGTGACTACAAAAGAACTTTCTCATCTTATTAAATATCGAATAAGCAAATTGAAATTTTCGATATCTAATTTTTATTTCTTTTATTGGGTTGAGGATATAATTTAATTTTTAAATCGTATCTAAATTTTTCCATTGCAGCTTCTAACAATTTTTTATTGGCTAAAATATGTTATCAGCATTCTTATTCGTTATTAAGGGTAAACCAGCATTTGTTATTCGATCTGTCCAACATATTCGTAGAGTTCATCGGTAGCTCTACATCTCAAAGGTTTGGATGTTTTTAATGTTATTTTCTTGTAACGTCTACACTTTGTGCCGTATAGAAGAGCAGAGAAAATAATATAAAAACGTAAGAATTTACAGACAAAGATGTAAGTCGTGACTACAGATTATTATTATTATTATTAAATATCGAACAAGCTGTTTTACCTTTCGATATCTTATTTCGTTTCTTGATGCTTGGTTTAAATTAATGTTTAAAATTGTTTCTTTAATCCTTAAAGTACTTTATTCGTATTTATATTTTTCCATTGCAGCGGCTAACAATTCTTTTATTAGCCAAAATGTTTCATCAGCATGTCTCATTTTTTTTATTTGTTATTTGGACCTTTAGAGTAATTCAGCATTTGTTATTCGGTCTGTCCAAGATAGTCGTAGCTGTATATCTCAAAGGCATGGATGTCTTTAATGCTCTTTTATTTTAACATCTATACTTTTGTGCCATATAGAAGAGCAGAGAAAATACTATAAAAACGCGCCATAAGAATTTACAGACAAAGATGTAAGTCGTGACTACAGAATAATTTTCTCATTTTATAAAATATGGAATAAGCAATTTTAACTTTTCGATATCTTATTTCTTTTTTATAAAAATGTTTATATTGGCATAAGGATGTAGGCGATATTTTGGTGTGTTTCACAGGTACACAGAGAAAGTTAATAATTTGCTTGGAATACATCGACGGTTTACACAAAAACATACACTTCACTTTAGAATCAGAAACTAAAAACTCAATTAATTTTCTGGACTTAGTGAATTCCCGTGGATACAATAAACACTCCTTTGTAATATCCCACAAACCTTCCCATACAGATACGACTATACACAACACTTCCTTACACCCATTCTCTCACAAACTTGCTGCCTACCATAGTAGTAAACTTTCATAAAGAGTTAACCTTATTAAGCAAATAGCTATAAACAATGGATATTCACATAAGATGGTAGACATCATCAGAAAACCACCGAAAAAATAACACAACTCATATACCCACAACAACCTAAAATACATACACAATAAAAAACAATATCTTATACAGGGAAAATATCCGAAAAAGTTAGCTCTATCCATAAGAATGAACATATTCACATCTCCTTTAAAACAAACAACTCTATATGAATGTTTATAAGAAGTAGCAATGACAAAATCCCAATGCCTCAAAAATGCGGTGTTTATAAGTTAGATTGTGGGCCATACACAAAGAGTTATGTAGGTCAAACGGGTCGTACCTTCGAAATTCGAATTAAAGAACATAAAAGAGAACAATAAGCTCATTTCAGCGTTCGCAGCTCATCTTTTAGACAATAATCATAATTTCAATGCACTATCCTCCATAGAGAAAATAAAAGTAAAAAATTATGGTTTTTTGTATCTTTAGAAATTAACAAACTTAAATCAGGAAATATACTTAACGACTAATTAGAAACAAATAATTCTCCGTTATTAAATTTATTTTAATATGTCTAGTTTACTACCGGCCCTTATGGCTGGGTTTTCCAAATAATTTTATATTGACGCCTCGTTGTTCCCTCTTTCATACCTTAGTGTACTGTTATTTATACCTAGTCACTGGACAATATTGCCGTGCAACGAAACATGTTGTGTGAATAAATAAAAAATTAGTGAAAATCAGAAACAATGTTTCAATTGCCAGTTTACTAGTGTCTTTGTTCGTATTTTGATTTTGCAATTGCAGCGTCTAACAATTTTTTATTACCAAAAATATGTTATCAGCATGTCCCATTCTTTATTTGGTATTTCTTAGAGTACTTCGGCATTTATTTTGTTATTCGGTGTGTCCGAGATATGCTTAGAATTCATCGGTAGCTGTATATCTGAAAGCCATGGATGTCTTTAATGTTATTTTATTTTAACATCTATAGTTTTGTGCCATATAGAGGAGCAGAGAAAATAATATAAAAGAACAATTTTCTCGTCTCATTAAATATCAAACATGCAATCTTAACTTTTCGATATCTTATTTCTTTTCATGGTTGCTTGGTTTAATTTTATGTTTAAAATTGTTTCTTTAATCTTTAAAACTCCTATTTCATATATTTAAATGTTGCGGTTGCAATTTCTAAAAATTTTTTTTATTAGCTAAAATATTTTATCAGCGATATTTCTTTATTTGTTATTTAGACCTTTAGAATACCTCAGCATTTGTTATTCGGTCTGTCTAAGAAATTCGTGCAATTCATCGGTAGCTCTATAGAGCAGAGAAAATAATATAAAAATGCAGACAAAGATGTAAGTCGTGACTACAGAAGAATTTTTTCATCTTATTGAATATCGAACAAATAATTTTAACTTTTCTATATCTTATTTCTTTTCTGAGTTGCAGATGAGCTAACTAAGTTTTCAGATATTATTAACCATCACATCTCCTTCATTGTTATTTTCATAAAATTAGATTTCTTTAGATATAATGTATGAATATTAGTAGCTGCAGTAGTGAGTAATGCGATTGACTCGTGAGCATATCATATTTTGCAGTTAATCGTTAATTAATATTTAGCAACAGGATTTACTAAATGGACTGAATATAAGGAGAGACAGTATACATCGATATACCCTCGATGTATTTCTATTTCCTCCGTTATCATAGATTTAAAATTTTGCTGTCTTATTGGAGGGCAAATTGACAGATACTGGCCACATTCTTAGCCTTTATATGGATTATTTGAGTGTGTCGTAATCTATCAAATGCCCTTTCAAAATTGTTAAATAGGCGAGGCGTATGCTTTTTTTTATTCATATGTAAACAAGAATATTTAATTCGATTCTCGTGTTCCAAATTATTTTATCGATCCCCATTTGTGTGTTACTTTTTTTCTTCTTTTGATTTTGTCAAGATTTTGTTATAAATTCGTTTCTAAAGGATTTTCAGTCTGTGGAAAATAATAGCTTTTTTGAAATTGCTATAAATGTAGCCAATTACCATTCCCTTTTCCGGCCTATATATGACTTTAAAAAGATCTAACGGTACAGCAAGAGATTTATCGTTCATAGGGTTCAGTAACTGGGATATCGTCAATTCCCTATCTTGCCGTTTTTAAGGTTTTAACTGCATGTTCGATTCCCCTTCCTAATATTTCAGGCCCTTCTTTCACATATATTGCTCTGGCATTACTCTTATCACTAAACAGTTATTTTATATTTTCTGTTCATATTCTTAGGTTTTAGTTGAATTTCCAATATAAGTGTTTTACTACGTCTTTTTTTAGATGTTGTCCATTTTATTTTATCCATTCCAGTTATTTCTTTAATTTGCTATGCATATTAAAATCGCTTCGTTCTTTTTCAGTTCTTTCACCATCTTATATTGGTTGCTTAATCACTCCTCCTTCTTTATTTGGTTTGCATGTCCAGCATCTCACACTTATTTTCGTATTTTTTTAGTGCCATCTTTTGCATATAAGTATCAGTATTTCGTCTGTCAGCCACTCTTCATATTTTCTTTTTAGGGCACTAACTTCCCCTACATTATTCCGCCTTTTTTAAATCTAAGGGTATACGCACAGCTCTCTTTTTCGATTTTTGATATACCCGATTTTGGGTTAAGTATATTTTTATATGATGCCGAGAGGAGGTTTGAAAATTAATTCTTCATTTTATTATTTTAATATAATGAAAAACTCTAACCGTAGTTGAAATAGTATAACGTAAGTCTAAATTCAATGATTTTTCCATTATTGTCAATTGCAAAATTAGACATCCTTTGGAGACGTCGCTCTTTGCAAATAATAAATATTTCGTATTTTTTATACAATTTTCTTAAATAATTCCGTATGATTTAGCAATCTAATACCGGACCATGTTTCCTAAATAACGCCACTGGTGAGATAAAAAATATTGTGGAAATGTTATGCTTTCAGATATAATTCATTTGTATATTAAAAAAAAACATGATTAAGATTAGGACTTTGTGAAAAAATTATGAATAAAGTACTGAAAACCAGAAGGATGTAGGATATGGTATAACATAGTATAGTAGAACGTCTATACTGTTGTAAAGTCTAGTAAGTCAAGGGGAAGAAAAAATACTATATACCGGACATATTTTTGAGAAAAATAAAGAATGCAAAGAAAATAAGCATTTACCTTATATATGTAGCAGATCTCGATGCCAATCTTTACTAATCTGTATTCAAACCGCAAACTCTGGCCTTAAAAAAATTCGAAAACTTTCAGAGAGCAATTAATCTTTTTCGGAATAAAATCAGCATTTTAACACTATGCGGTGAGATAAGGGAAATATTGGACGCCGATTAATCATTGGAATCGGAATCTTGAATTTAGGGAGCTGTTTTAAATGGGACAGATAGAAAATGTTTTTTCACTCTTAAAAATACCATCGGCGGTGGAACAGATGGAAATTTTCAATTAGTTTTAGATCGAACGAACTTGTGATTGTACGGTATTACCTTCAGGCTGAATTGCTATGTGATTGCAAAGTTATTGCAAGCTTATTCCTTATACATCCTACTCATCATACAGGATTTTGTGCTCAGTGATAGAAACCAATAATTGTTTCGTCCTGTTCCTATCATTAGATATTACTGCTATGGCTTCCTTCTTGAACTAGTTAGGCTGCTGGATGAGTAAAACCTCGTGATTTCGATTATTTTCAATGCTAGTAGGGTTTTACTACATAACTGCCCATATGCAGACGATCTTCAATGTGCAGATCCAGAACGCTTTACAAGGGTTCAGTCCGCAGCTAGGCATTCAGCTCTCCGTGGTTGCCAGAGAATAGATGTGACATTTTTGACGACATACACTCTCTAGCTATACTTGGAATGCAACGTGGCATCTAAGTATACGACTTCAGTGCGATTTCGTGTTGCTTTTCTCATATGATTTATCATAGTGATGTAGCCAGACATTGTCTAAGAAGATGGGATTAAAACGTTTAAATAGTAATTTTTAATTAAAGTTTGTCATTAACCACTTGACGGGAAACAAAAATCTCCGTACGGTGATTTGCCAAGCCATTTAGGCGACTTGTATTAGTTGCACTGCGTAGGACTTGCGTCTGGAATGGTGGCAAAAAAAAATTTGGAATTTCTTATTTCAATGAACGATATAAAACCCTCTATTCCATTTTTAGAATTTCCTCCTTTTGTAGCAATATTTCTTTGCCATAATTTGAACTCGGCATTAACTGATCTAATTGTAATTAGTTGACATACTGTTCCATAAGTTTGAAAAACTCTTTTCCTGTGTCGTCTGTACGAAGCAAGCGAGATTAAAGGTCAACTGATTTCCTGCTACTTACAAATCCCTCCTAAATATGTATACAAATCTTCTGAACAATAATTTGGCTACACATTTGCTCTATGGATTTATCTTTACATAATACAAGGACAGCAAAATATTAATTTTACTAGAATACTTGACTCAAATCCGCTTCAGCTGGCTACGCCACTGTCACTATTTGTACTTTTGGTGAGATCAGTTGAAAAACCTAACTCATTCATCTGCATCATGTTGCACATGGCAATAAACAAATTACCTGCTATGAAGTTAAGCCCGTCACCTAAGACTTATATGCAGAAAAATCAAATTCTTTAAGCTTATATATTTACAAAATAACCACCAATCAGAATAATAATATTAAAACTGAATTTTGTGGCACTGTTCCAGATAAACCCACACCAGATGCGAAACCCATCCACCTAAGGCATGAAACAAGAATTCGTTTAAGGTTCCGCCTCCTTGGGATGGCCAGCCATCCCAAGAAATAATCAGGGCAAACTCTAGTGTGATTCTAAATGAGAGTCACGCTAGTCGTTTGGTTTAGTCCGAGAGCGTTACGAAAAATAATTAATCTTTATTTTATGTTTGTTAAAAATATCTGGTTATAAGTGCCTTAATTTGAATCGTTCTACTAGAAGCGGTGGCGAAAAATCATTATTTAAATTATCCCGCGATGCTGAAAGGCATTTATAAATGTTGTTTAATGCACATTCCAGCACACTTATTTCCAAAATTATTGCATATTCTAAAATCGAATGAGCACGAAATTCGATTAAAACCCAAAACAATCTTTTTTAAATCCAACTAATGTCATACAGTGTCCTCCAGAATGTTGGCCACATATGGGAAATTTTTTTATTATTATGATATCGGACCTTTTGTTTTAACCAATCAATTCTGCATGTCTGACAATCTAAAAATGCACTTTAACATTGAAAAAGTTTCTGTTTTCCTAGTATAGGGCCTCAAATCGTGAAAACGTGCATGCTACATTTGCCACATTCATGACGTCATACGCATGAGAGATCGTGTTAGTTTGTTCATTTAAACCTACATTTGATTATAACGTATCGGAATCGGTTCAAATGGCTAAAATAAATTGGAAGTAACTGAAACCAACCGAAAGTTTATTGAACGACTAACCAAAAATAACCAAAAGCACCAAATTGGGCTAAAACTTATCGGAACAGGTTACAAAAATTGAAGTAACTTAAAACTAATCAACATAAAATAAACATTAAATTTGATTATAACGTATCGGAACCGGTTCAAGTGACTAAAATAATTTGGAACTAACTGAAAGTGACCGAAACTTGGTTGAATTACTAACCAAGACTAACCAGAGGTAACTAAAAGCACCAAAACGGGCTAAAACTTATCAGAACAGATTACAAATGTTAAGTTAAAACTAACTGAACTTTACCGAAAGTTGATTGAACGACTAACTAACCAAAAGGGCTAAAACGATTCGAAATAGATTAAAAATGTTGAAGTAAGGTCGAACTAACCCAAATTAACTCAATTTTGGTGACTAACAAAAACTAACTAAAAAAATTAAAAATGCTTATAACGTCTCGGTACCAGTTCAAATGACTAAAATAAATTGGAACTAACTGAATTCTACCTAAAGTTGATTGAACGACTAACCAAAATTGACCTAGAGTAAGTAAAAGCATCAAATCGGGCTAGAACGTATCGAAATAGATTAAAAATATTAAAACTAACCCAAATTAACCTAATTTTAGTGACTAACCGAAAATAACTAAAAGCACTAAAATTGTTTATAACGTATCAGAACTGGTTAAAACGATTAAAATAAATTAATACTTACTGAAATTAACTGACAGTTGATTGGACGACTAACTAAGACTAACCAAAAGCACCAGAAAGGGCTAAAACATATCGGAACATATTAAAAATATTAAGGTGAGTTGAAACTAACTGTAATTAACTGAATTTTGGCGATTAATTAAAATTAACCAAGACATTAAAATTAGTTATCGGATCCAGTTCAAATGACTGACATAAATTAAAACTAACTAAAACTAACCTAAAACTAATTGAATGACTAACCAAAACTTATCAATAGTAACCATATACACAAAAAATTGTTAAAACGTATCGGAACTGATTAAAGGTATTAAACCAAGTAACTAACCCAAATTAACCGAATTTTGGCGAGTAACTAAAATGAACCAAAATAATAAAATTGATTATAACGTATCGGATCCGGTTCAAATGACTGAAATGAATTAAAACTAACTAAAACTAACCGAAAGCTGATTGAATGACCAAAACGAATAAAAAGTAACCATAAACACCAAAAAGGAACTGATTAAAGATATTAAAATAAGTAACTAACCCAAATTAACGGAATTTTGGCGACTAATTAAAATTAACCAAACACGTTTAAATTGGTTATGACGTATCGGAACCTGTTCAATTGACTAAAATAAATTGGAACTGGCTGAAAGTAACCGAATGTTGATTGAATGACTAACCAAAACTAACCAAGAGTAACTAAAAGCACCAAAACGGGCTAAAACGTATCGAAATGCATTAAAACTATGGAAGTAAGTTAAAACTAATACAAATTAACCGAATTTTAGTGACTAACCGAAAACACTAAAATTGGGTATAACGTATCGGCAGTGGTTCAAATGACTAAAATAAATTAAAACTAACTGAAAAGCCTTTTCTGGTGCTTTTGTTTACTTTGGTTAGTCGTTTAACGAACTTTTGGTTAGTTTGGGTTAGTTTATTTTCGTCATTTGATCCGGTTGCGATACGTTATAACCAGTTTAAATATTTTTGGTCAATTTAACTTGGTTAAATTCAACCTAATCTAATATTCTTAATCTGTGCCGATACGTTTTAGGCTTTTTTGGTGCTTTTGGACACTTTTGCTTGGTTTTGGTTAGTCGTTCAATCAATTTTCGGTTGATTTCAGTTAGTTTTAAATTATTTTAGTCATTTGAACCAGTTCCGATACGTTATAACCAATTTTAATGTTTTTGGTTAGTTTAGGTTAGTCTCCAATATTCGGTTAACTTGGATTAGTGTTATATTTTGAATCTGTTCCGATACACTTTAGCCCGTTTTGGTGCTTTTATTTGCTTTTGGTTAGTTATTCAATCAATTTTCGGTTACTTTTAGCTAGTTCCAATTTATATTAGTCGTTTGAATCGGTTCCGATATATGTTTTTTGTTAGTTTTGGTTAGTCCTTAAAATTTGGCTCGTTTTGGTTAGTTTTAACTTATTTTAATGTTTGTAACCTGTTCCGTTACGTTTTAGCCCATTTTGGTGCTTTCGGTTACTTTTGGCTAGTTTTGGTTAGTCGTTCAATCAACTTTCGGTTAGTTTCAGTTAGTTCCAATTTATTTTAGTCATCTGAACGGATTCTGATACCTTATGATCAAATTTAAGTTTAAATAAACATGCGTATGACGTCATGTGGCAAATGTAGCATGTACTTTTTCACTATTTGAGGCCCTATATTATTCGAAGTATTTTCAATGTTAAAATAACCTTAAATCGGCATACATTAAAGCGCATTAAGGGAATTTCTGTAAAAGTCAGTGCAGCCATAATAACACAAGATTTCCATGACCGTCTGTTGGGAAAAAAAGGATGTGAATGGCTATTGCAAATTTTTATTTTTCCTGAACTATTCCACCAACAAAACACGTTTTCATTAAATTGGTGCAGACCAACTATTTTCATTTTGAAGAACAATTCTGTAATCATACCCAGATTATTTAGTGCAGGCCGCGTATAACCGCCACGTCAAGGTTAAAGTTGGCTGGCCAGGAATTTGCCGATCTTTTGCAACTGGTGTGGGTTTATCTGAGGCACTGTCTCAATTCGTCATAGTGAATACCACGATAATATTTAACTAAAGTAAATATAGATAATTCTAATGTTACTTATTTTAGGTTTTGTTTTGTTTAACAAAGAAGTTTCTTAGTTTATTTATAGATTTCGAACTCGTATAAGATGATTGTATTATAGTACTTGGCAAGACCTTATTCTTTGTTTGGATCACGTCGCCGATAAACCATCGCTTTCTGGAACAAGGCCTGCAATTTTCTAATCAATAGGCTTATTGCCCCATGAATCATGTAAACCGCTCTTTGTTCAGGGTACAATTTCTCTGTTGCATGTCTGCATATTTAAGAAAATCTTCTGCTCTCTTTTAAATAATTATATAGGGTTCATTTCCCTCTAGTGTCGCATTAATTTACAATATATTCTCATAATTTGCTTTACTACACTACAGTCAGTGTTATCCTTAACAGGTGTCTATTGATCAATTTTAAAATAAAAGCTGCAATTTTAAGTTGGTATCTACATATTTTAAGTAGCAACTAATCAAAGACTCAATTACTTGCTCGCCTATATTTGGAAAGCTGCAAGCTATATTTCAAATAAACATATACCTATTTTATCTCAGGAATAATCCATTCCTACCCTAGCGACGAAAACAACTAAATCGAATTCCGGTTATATTTCACATCAAATTAGGTGTTGAGCTGACGACTGAAAATCTCGTTACAATTTGATTTATACTTCCAGCTCTGTTGTTCAGGATTTATTCAGCAATAAAGCCCATCCTCTAAAATCGATAACATAACCTTTCGTTAACTACCATGGAAATCATTGAATTGTGATACCCGGTTTCAATTTACGTATTGGTATTAGGAAAATCTCCTCCATGCGTAGCTCGTTATTACATAACAAGTAATTAAGATTTAAATATT
>MU181922.1:352089-374434 GCA_016904865.1 Pissodes strobi | reverse complement strand
CGACGCGCGTTTCGCTAACCATGTTAGCATCATCAGGAGATGATTAAGACTAAAATTAAATTCTACCTAACTTCCTTTTATACTACTGTTTGCTCAATCAAGCGGAACTAAAAAGAGCCAATCCTGGAATCCCACTAGTCACGCTGGATTAACCAATACAATGGACTATACGGAATAGGCCCTCTATCTCTATTTAAACTATTCTTACATTTAATAATGCCCATACTTTCATATGCGTCTAATAATCTCCTATCAGTTATATTATGAAGTAATTTTAAATTTTTTATTGTTATTCTATGATTATTATCAAAAGCATGCTCGGCAACACTTGATCTTTCTGTTCTACCATATTTTAAATGAGCTATATGTTCTTTGAATCTCGTCTGTGTAGATCGTCTATCCATTTCATATATTCCACTTCTTTCTAACATTTCAATTTAACATTTCAGTTTTGTTCTTTGGATCACCTAATAGTTTCTTAATATTAAACTGAGTCTGGTATACTAATTTTAAACCTACTTCCTTAACTTTTTGGAGTCCTTTAGTATACTGAGGATTATACGGTATCGAAACATATTTTGTATTTTCATCCTAATTAACGAAAGAAGTGAAATCACGAATGGTCTTTCTAAACAAATGCCTATTAATTAGTCTATTTATTAAGTTAGTATTGAAACCATTAACTTCGGCTATGTTCCTAATTGTTTCCTTTTCCCTAATAATTTTTTCTCTGCTAAGAGGAAAGTTAACCATACGGTGTACTAAAAATTGAATGCTGGCCATTTTATGTTGGTCGCAGTGGAAGGAATCATTAGAATATATCGGTTAGTGGCAGTATTTTTTCTGCAAATATCAAATTCTAGTATGTTATTATCGTTCCTAATCACTAAAGTATCCAGGAAAGGTAGTTGACCATTATTCTCGACTTCATAAGTAAATTTGCTGGTGGGGAAACGTTTTTGAAGTTTTGTTACAAAATCTTCAATATTATTATCGGTTTTTGTCTCAAATATCGCGAAAATGTCATCCACATACCTGTACCATACCCTTGGAAAATATTCGAAATTTCGGCTTATTTCATTTTCAAATTTACTCATGAAGAGATTAGCTAAGAACGGTGATAAACAGTTGCCCATTGCCGTGCCTTCAAGTTATTGGTAACAGTCATTTTTATATTGAAAATAATTTTGATCCATGCAAAGTTTGGTTAAAGTTAAATGTTCTTGTTTGATTTCGTTATCAAAACTATTCATCTGAAGTAACTCTCCAAGGTATTGCAAGGTCTATAGGATTGGTACACTAGGGAACCAATTAGGAACGTAGCGGACGTTAATGGTTTCAATACTAACTTAATAAATCGACTAATTAATAGGCATTTGTTTAGAAAGACCATTCGTGATTCCACGAATTTATTCGTTAATGAGGATGAAAATACAAAATATGTTTCGATACCGTATAATCATCAGTATACTAGAGGACTCCAAAAAGTTTTTAAGGAAGTAAGTAGGTTTAAAATTAGTATACCAGACTCAGTTTAACATTAAGAAATTATTAGGTGGTCCAAAGGACAAAATTGAGATGTTAGAAAGAAGTGGAATATATGAAATTGGATGTATGGATTGTAACCAAAAATATGTTGGGCAAACTAGACGATCTATACAGACGAGATTCAAAGAACATATAGCTCATTTAAAATATGGTAGAACAGAAAAATCAAGTTTGCCGAGCATGCTTTTGATAATAATCATAGAATAACAATAAAAAATTTTAAATTAATTCATAATATAACTGATAGGAGATTATTAGACGTATATGAAAGCATGGAAATTATTAAATGTAAGAATAGTTTAAATAGAGATAGAGGGCCTATTCCGTATAGTACATTGTATTGGTTAATACAGCGTGACTAGTGGGATTCCAGGAGTGGTTCTTTTTAGTTAGTTTTAGGAATATATGGACATAATGGCACTCCCAGGATCAAAATATTCCGGAAGTAAACTCCCCGGCCATTCGGATCTCCGGGCGCCGGATGGCCCTGGGTGACCTCCATGCAACGTTTCATAGTCAGCACTGATACCGAACCAATTTAGAATAGATTTCTGCAACATAAGAGGCCTAAATACAAACATTAATTCGGTACACCAACATCTACAAACAAATATACCACACATACTAGCCCTTACAGCAACATAAGTATGTTCTACAATAACAACAGTCAACTATCTCTACCCTGGATACGACCTACACTGCCAGATTTAGACAAAAGTTCGAAATATGCCAAGTTCATATGCTGCCTCTATCGTCCTCCTAGCGATAAAGCTTTCCAAAGCTATTTTACAACACTAGCTACCACTTTTAACTCAGTACAGGTCGACCACCCCAATTCACAAATAATCGTTCCACAAATCCTGATCAGTTCACAATAATTACAGTTGGTCATCTATTATGTACTTCCGACCACAAACTTATTGCAACGGGTTTTGACCTGCCACTACTACAGAAGGATCCACCATTGCGTCGTAAAATCTGGCATTACAATTGTGCTAACTGGAAGGATCTAAGAGAGTTCTACCTAGATTTTCCTTTGGGTCGGTGTCTGCTTTGGAAGTGACGACCCGTCACCGTCGGTCTGTTGCGAAGAGATCACGCAAGTAATCGCCTCAGCAATAGAAGCATGCATCCGAAATTCCATCAAGTTACCGTCAAAAAAACCCTGGTTTGACAGAAGATGCGGAAGAGCTGTAGGTAGGAAACAGCAAGCCTACAAGTACTGGCAGCAAAATCAGACCGCTGGAAGTCGCAATTATTTTACCGAAGCGAGAAACAAATGCAAACGTGTCATGGACAAAACCAAGGACAAACACAATCAAAGGACCAAGAATAAACTTTTGCAATGCCTCAGTGGCTCCAGGAAATTCTGGTCGGTAGCAAAGGCAATAAATATTATCTTTAGAAAAACGTCTCTCCTACCTTTCACGGACGAAAGCGACCTCACGGCGACTACAGCTAAGGAAAAAAGCAAACATGCTTACCGAAATGTTTTCATCGCACTCTACCTTAAACGTTTCGAAAGGCAACGATCGTCCCACCATATCCAACATCAACACTACCATGGCAGAAGTTTCGCCACCGTGATATTCGTAAAACACGCAAAAGATATCAGGACTAGATGAAATACCTGCCACCCTATTACAGAACTGCGCCAACGAACTAACACCTATTTTTTCCAGACTTTTTCTCTCTATATATATCTTATATTTACCCATCTTCTTGGAAAGTCGCACGAGTACAACCTGGACCAGTAAATGGCAAGAAAACTATGCCATCAAAATATCGTCCAATTGCATTGCTTCCAATAACCTCTAAAGTCATGGAACGTGTAGTAAATCAGCAGCTACTCAAGTACCTCGAGACCTACAGAATAATTAGCGATAACCAATACGGCTTCCGCAAACAGAGATCCTCAGTAGATACATTGGCCTATGTCACTCATACACGGAGTAGGGCATTTCAGAACTACGGGGAATCTCGACCGATTTCATTAGATATTTCGAAGGCATTCGACAGATTTTGGCATGACACATCGATCAACAAACTACTATCCTTCGGGCTGCCAGCACACTGCACGTTGCCACTGATTGCATCTCAGACACATTCACCATAAATGCGGGAGTACCTCAGGGCGTAATACTTTCACCAACTCTGTTCCTCATATATATTAATGAGCTGCTGACCGTGACCAATAATCCTGTTTACAGTTTTGCAGATAACAGTACCCTTATCTCCCAATTTAGATCAGAAAAACTTTTACCAGTGACTGAGACTTATTATCGGAGACCCGAGCCGATTACAACAATTTGGTCCAATTTAATGCTGCAAATCCGCACGCAGCCACGGTTACCAATAAAGCCAATGCGGCGTGCCCTGACGTTATTATGGCCGGATCGACCATTCCTTCATCCTCGTCAATTGGGCTACTGGGTGTCTCAGTCAACAGCAATATATCCTGGTATGACCACGTTGGTAACATCGCAAAATCAGCCTCGCAGAAGCTTGATGCGTTATTTCGCAACAAAACTATATACACCGCACCAGATAGTCTACAAAGCGCAAACAAGGCCGTGCATAAAGTATTACTCACACATTTGGGGTGTTGCACCAAAGTACACCCTAGAGCTGCTGGACTCCATTCAGAAGAGAACTGTGCGTCTGGTCAGTGACCCAGAGTTGACCCGGGATCTAGATGGTCTGGAACACCGCAGACATGTTACCAAGATTTCCCTGTTTTATAGATATTTCCACGGCAGATGCTCCCAGTACTTGGCCAGTATCATCCCGCCCCCAGCAGCGCCAATCACGACAGACGCCAGACGGCTAGGGCGCATCCCTTCGTCGTATAACTGGAAACACCTAGAACATCGCTTTACAATGACTCCTTTGTCTAGCCGCACTGCATCATTATGGAACGTACTCCCAGGAAATCTATTTTCCCCCAATTACCTCCAATGGAACTGTAACTTCACAAAATTGTCATTGGTGGAATGATCAACGTCACTACAAATTTCACTATACGAACACGTGATCCGTACTCATTTAAATCAAATGCATATTGTGGAAATTTCAAAGATAGAGTAATAGAACCGTTTTCCGAGAAAACTTAAATGGTGAACGTTACTTATTTTTTTATTAATTATTTGTTTAATTTCATTCATGAAGAACCCATACTCGATAAGGTATGGATATGGTGCCAACAAGAAGGTGCACCATGTCACAGAACAAGGAAGCATTACTTATACATTCTTTTTAGTGAAAGTTATCCAAAGACTTGAGCTCTCTCGATAATTTCTTGTGGGGCCTCTTGAAGCAGAATATATATGAATATACAATGACCTTTTCAGAACGTTGCTCTTGTGGAAGGGGTAGTTGTAGAGACAGTTACAAACATAATTCTTGCCGTGATTAGGAAAGTTTTGAGAGAATTTTCGGGAAGAATTGCTAAATGGTGCATGCTTTTATTTAAATGCATTGAATGTAATGTTTATTATTAGAATTGAATTTTTCCACAATAGATCAGCAGTTAATTAAATGCGCTATAACAATGCTGCAACACAGAGATTAATAATAATTAAAGTATTACGTTTCGAGCAAAATGATTATTAGCTTCAAAGGCATAATAAATTCATTCATATTTTTTGAAATGTCAAGATTTTTTTAATAAAACGTACAATACTGAAATATTTCATAAACATAAGCAACATTCTGTTAGTACATTCTGAATTAAAAATAATATTAATAGTACTTATTTCAGGTCAACTGTTTTTTTTTATAATTGTTGACTACCCTGTAGATACAATTTATATTAATCTTTAATACTTAGGTATTACTTTCTCACCAAGCAGAGAATTTTTAAAATAGTAACTTTTTTGGAAAATTAATAATAAGGAAATTGCCATATGTAGAGAAATTAAGGCTATTTGAAAATATGTCTTCTAAAAGGAGTCCATGAGTCTAGCCGAAACTTAGACATAGTTTCTGTTTCTAATTCCAAGTAACATTTTTTATTCCATTTTGCCCTAAAATTAATACTAAAGGTACTTCTCTCTATGTTATTTTTATTTTTTTTTTGTTATTCTATATATACTTCCTTAAATTTTAATAGCCTAATATTATTTTCTCAAGAAGCAGAAATTATTAGGGGGAGTAGCTTTTTTCGTAAAATTAATAATAAAAAAGTTTCCCATATATAGAGAACTGTAGCTATATGGCCTAAACCACATTTCTTCTAAGAATCCTAACAGATTTTCATATATCACCAGTTGTATAGTTGTTGTTTGTCCACTGACAAATGCATGCTGTATATGCATTTTTATTTGTTTCAAAGTTACATGCCTATGAATTATTGGCAAATAATAAATTATAAAAATGTATTCTTAAAGTAAATAAAACATTATTTTATTTAAGAAAAAGTAAATTAATAATGTTTTCAAAATGTTCACATCCTTGTTGAATGCAAGCTTGTGCACGTAGACCAACAGATGAAGTAGTTATCCCATATTTCGTGCTTGTTTTGTCGCATTTGTTTGGCACCTTGCTGAATACGCTCCAATAATTCTCCTTTTGTATTTCTTTCATGTACCCCCTTAAATTAAACTCGGGGGGGATTGGAATCGGGTGAACCGGTGACCAGACAACAGGACCGTATCGACCAATCCATCTTGAATAATTGACGGTAACCCAATTTCGAACAATAATTCCGAAATGTAGTGGTGCTTCATCCAAATGAAACCACATGTGCAGGCAAACGTTCAGTGAGACATCGTATAAAAATCCTGGCAGTTCGTCAATAGGAAATTGAAGGTAATTGTTCGCATTTAACCTCGAAGGAAAAACAACAGGACCAATCCACAAGTTATCGATTAGGGTACCCCAACCTTTAATAAAGGACTCATGGTGAAAGTTAGATGGTCACATAGCTTTGAGATTATCTGATTATCCTACCAATACAGGTTTCTCAGATTTTAATACCACTCCCTGTGAATGTAGCTTGATTTGTCCAGATTCTGTAGAAATGAAAATTAAGCCGTGTCTGTCTTAATATCCAATAAACTAGACAAACGTAGTGGTCTGCATCAAGCAAACCTTGCCCTTTACGATAATGATAGATATTCAAGTTTTGCGTGATTTTTATTACTTTGTTAACGCCAACTTTTAGCCCTTCAATTTCCATACTTTTCAGAAAAAATTGCCTACTGTTGCATATGTATTCCGGCTTAGATAGCATTTAGAGCCCATTCACACGAGGATACTGTTTGCGAGATTCGCGTATCCGAGATACTGGTTAAACACATTCAAATGGACCTATTCACATGACATGAGCGACGCATACAGTATCGGGATTCCGAATTTCTTCTACATTCCGGCAACTTTAGCCGCCGGACGCTGAATGCGTATGCCGCATACAAAATTACCATTACTATATATGGACCTGTTCAGACATGGATACTTTTGCAACGGAAAATATATCATAGACGCAGGACATTTTTCAGTATAAATTGAATCGTCATAGGTATTATTTACGACGCGCAATAGTGATGAACATATGCATGGCACTGTGACTATTTTAGTACTGATAGAAGAAATACGTGAATTCGATGCAGCTGTCCAAGTTTTCGACCGCCATTCTGTATCTCGGATTCACATATCTCGCATACGGAATTGTCGTGTGAAAGAGCTCTTATAGTAGTAATAATTACTATTTCAAACAACAACAAAAATAATGTGTTGCCCTGAGAGCATATCCCTGCTGAATAGACTGGTAAAAGCCTATGGCGAGAAGTGCTTTGTTACATTTCTGGCTAAAATATTAGTACTCAACACAAAGAAACATTTTCCACAATGCCAAAGTACACACAGCCCATTCTCAATTTTATATTTATACGTTATGATTTATAAAATAAACTAAAACTGTTTCATCGGATTCAATTATTATCAAATTGTTTTTATTGATCGTAAAGCATTTGCGTATAGTTGTATAAATACAATTAATTCATTTGACTCAGTGTATCAAGCGAAGTGACTGAAACAGTAAATTAATGTCAGTAAATCTTAAGCTTTTAAGATAATTTCATTGTTAAAATAAATATGGTTATCGATTAGATATGCACTTCAGCACGTAAATTAATTTTAATTATAAGAGTTAATAGGCTAGCCTCTACGCTGAATAAAATAATAAGTTTTACCTTCTGATTTAAAGTCCAATTTTCTTTCAACAGAAGAAAGTAATGTTTGGCGCTCATGAGAAGCATGTTTTGGATCTGTCCACTATGATGCCAAAATCGGTCAACAAAATTCATCAAATACATTTATCTGATCCAAAAATGTCTCAAAAATATTTTAAATTGGACTTCCAGTAAATTTTAATTGAAATTAATATGACGCCGGTAAGTAATAAGTTCCTGAAGAATAATTCGAATTATTAGAAGTAGAAACGGGAAGTGGAAGGTAGAATTCATTCAGTCAACGATTTCATGCGAGACTGAATGTGTAAACAAGTTTTTCGGATTTTACAGTAAATTCACCTGTAGTATAATTTTTAATGAAGTAATTTCAAAATCGTAATCTTTTAAGAGGATTTAATTTATCCCAATTGTTAAAATAAATATGGTTTTCGATTAGATATACACTACAGCAAGTAAAGTGATTTTAATTATGACAGTATCAGTATCAGTATGGAAGGTGTGGCCTCGAGCGGGCCTTGCACCTAGGCCACCAATTGGACCCGTTGTGCCCCCAGCGCGCATTAGAGAACCTTCAGACTGCCAGTCCTCCTTAAGAAAGCCCGCATCTCTTTCAGACTAACACGACGCACTGAATCTGGCTCGACCGACGTCATGCCAAAGATTTTGAATCTTGCCCACGCAAAGGCGGGGCATTCCGTAAGTAGATGGTATGGGGTCTCGTCGTCCTCCATGCACCATCTACACTCCGCCTCCTCTGCAATTCTCAGCAGGGTCAGGTGCCGTCTAGGCCTACAGTGCCCTGCGTAGAATCCTACCAGGGCCCTGTACTCCTTCCTAGGTAGGCACAACAGCCCCTTGGCGAGACTCCTCGCAGGCACATGTATCATGAGCCTCGTCTGTCTCATCCCCAGAGCCGTCCGCCATACCTCCTCCGCCCGACCCTCCATCCAGTCCTCCAAAGCTCCTTCGCGGACACACTGGGCGATCCTCACACAGGGGTCGGGCCCCAAGTATCCGCGTGCGGAGCCTTCTCTGGCTAAGGCATCGGCAGTCTCGTTTACCGGTACACCCGAGTGTCCCGGTACCCAGACCAGCGTAACCTTTTTTCGCTTTGTAAGTTCAATCTGCCAGCTTCTACACTCCCTTACCAACAGAGAGCGCGTACGGACCGACTTCAGCGCCATGAATGCGGCCTTGCTGTCGGAGCAAGAAAATCCTCCTGCCACCGACATTGAGCCTTAACGACTCCCAGACCCCCATCATGATCGCAAAAATTTCCGCTTGGAAAGCCGTAGTGTGCTCGCCAAGTGAGTCGTATAATTCCCGCCCCAGAGCCTCACAGTACGCACCTGCTGCGGATAGTGTTCCCATTCTGAACTCGTCTGTGAACCAGACTAACCCATCCTAGTTTCCCATCCTTCCCGCTGTCCAGTCCTCCTTTGTAGGGAAGGGGAAGTTTAGCCTCTCGGGGAAACCTATCTCAGGAACCATCGCGTCACCTGACATACCCAGGATGGCTAGGTTTCCGTCCTGTATATCCATAGCACAATTTTCGGCCCAAGTCCCCAGGTCCCTCCCAGCGCCCTACGGCAAGTCCACAGGGCACTGAACGCCGCCGCGGTCTTGAGTCGAATGTGTTCCTGAAAGGTCAGTTTGGAGTCCAACCAGGCACCCAGATACTTCACGCATTTCTTCGCCACAAGAGGGGTCCCTTCCAACGCGATGTTGGGAGAGACCTCCAACTTCTTTTTTCTGGTAAAGATGCCCATCTCTACCTTGCTGGGATTCGCTCTGAGTTCGTTATCTCTACACCACTGTGAGAACCTTGTCAGTGCTTCCTCCAGAAGCCTCTGCAATATTCCTACCTCGGTACCTTGTGCCATAATCACGACGTCGTCTGCATAGGCCTGTGCATAGACCCCATGCTCTACTCTCAGGATACGTAGGATCTCGTCCACCACTAGGCACCACAGGACCTGAGGACATCCCCGCCGTAACTCAACCCCACAGTCAACAATCCATCAGCCTCTACGCTGAACAGGATAATACATTTTACCTTCTGATTTAAAATTGAATCTTCATTTCATGCGAAGTAGTAGTTTTTGGCTCTCTTGAGATTTTGATACTAAAACAGAGTTTTATCCACAATACCGAAACAGAATTTTTTGCACTCGACGCGCGTTTCGCTAACCATGTTAGCATCATCAGGAGATGATTAAGACTCAGTCTTAATCATCTCGTGATGATGGTAACATGGTTAGCAAAACGCACGTCGAGTGCAAAAAATCTATATCGGTATTGTAGATAAAACTCTGTTCTAGTGCATGTTGCCGAAGGTTCTATACCCCAACATAGGTGAGATTTTGATACTCAACTCTGTCCAATATGATTCAATATGAAACCCCTATTTCTCTATATTGAATCGCTTTATTGTAAATTTCATAAGTTTTCAACTTGATTTCCGATGACGCTGTTCTCGAATATTGACGATTTCATTTCAGGTTAAAGATACTTCAAACTTTAAATTGTATGTGTGGCGTGGTAGATTACATTAACTGAATGGATACTTAAGGATATACAAGTTAATTTGTAAATAAACTTATAAACATATTATTTAGTCTTCTTTTCGACAAGTGATATTTTTAAATTGGAATTACATTATTTTAAACAAAACAGTTTTTCGAGAAACAAATACTGGAATTTGTAGCCTATAAGAGCAGCAAAGCATTACAAATACAATTTTCGATATTTTTAAAGAAGCTAACCAATGAGTGATATTTAAATGTTACAGCTGCTCACTGAATAATATACGGCTGTATCCAACTTGTCGATGTTGGTAAATCGTACATATAAAAAAGTGACCTTATTTTTAGGGGCCTTATAATTAAGCGTTATTATTTTTAAAATAAACTAAAACTGTTTCATCGTATTTAATAATTACCAAATTGTTTTGTGTACGGGTGTCCGGTTATAAATGTAACCCCCCTTTAACTTTTTTATTTGCCCTCGTATGAAAAAATGTTCAGTACAAAAGTTGTAAGGATCTTCATACAGTTTTCTGCGGTGTTACTAGAAAGACAATTGAACATCGAAATTCTACAGTACAGATTAAATTAATGTTTTTTTAAATGGGACACCCTATATATTCTTCCGGATATCCGTAGAGCTCTTTAAGACGAGTTCAGTAATATAATATAAGAGTGTCGGGTATCTGGTTATTACTGAACCCCTCTCCTAAATTCTTTTTTTGGTGAGCTAGAAAAAATGTTGTATATAAAAGTTGTAGGTTCCTTCAGAAGCTTTTCTGCGGTGTTGCTAGAAAAACAATTCAACATCAGAAAAGCATCTGAAGGAAGAATTCTTTTCTAGCTCACCAAATAAAGAAGTTAAGAGAGGGTGCAGTAATAATCCGATACCTGTACAGTGGAATTTCGATGTTCAATTATTTTTCTAGTAACACCGCAGAAAACTGTATAAAAATCCTTACAACTTTTGTATTTACCATTTTTTTATACGAGGGCAAATAAAAAAGTTAAAGGGGGGTTACATTTATAACCGGACACCCTGTAGAGTTGTATAAATACAATTAAATTAATTCAATTGACTCAGTGAATCAAGCGATGTGACTGAAATAGTAAATTGATGTCTGTAAATCTTAAGCTTTTAAGAGAATTAATTTATCCCAATTGTTAAAATACATATACATACATAGTGATATACATTTCAGCAGGTAAATTGATTGAAATTATGAGAGTTAGCAATCTCTCAGCCTCTACTCTGAACAAAATAATAAATTTTCCTTCTGATTAAAAAGGGGATTTTGATTTTATCCGAAGTAGTAGTTTTTGGCTATCATAAGAAAGATTTTTAGATACTCGAGCACTATAATGCCAAAATCAGTCGACGAAATTCAAAAATGTACTATGCATTTATTTCCTTAGGTGTCTCAAAAATATTTAAATTGGACTTATAGAGTTATAAACTGTAAACGAATAATTAGAATTACCGGAATCAAGAACGAAAGTAGGAGGCAGAATTGATTCAATCAGCGATTTCATGCGGAACTCGATGTGTAAACAAGTTTTTTTACTACTAACATGATAAATCACCATTATTTACTCCATTCCTCAAATGAGAAGTAACATTTCTCACCCTAGGTAAATAATAATATTAAAAAAAACCTAGGTCAATAATAAAACGGAAACGGAAAATGTCAAAATGTCAAACTTGTTAGTTTGACTTATAGTTGTCATTTCGGATTATTTGAAAAATAAGTAGGAAATGATTAATTTCAAAATCTAATCAATTCAAATAATGATAAGGATTGTATCAGTGCTATTAGTAAAAAAATTATATACAGTATGACTCACTTTTCATGACTCCCCATAATATTCTTATTAATAATACGATTTTGTCAAAATTTAGATGGAAAGAAGGTACTTTGTATGTATGGAGCTGTCAGTTAGACAACTGAACTTCCAGGCTACCTGATATTTCGAACTATTTGAAAAATAAGTAGAAAATGACTAATATAAAAATCAAATCGAATCAAATATGGTAATATATCAGTGTTAGTAGTAAAAAAAATTCTATATATACCTCGGTTGAGAATGTCATTATTAACCTCGCACATTATATCCTTCGGCGCTACGCGCCTCAGGATATAAAAGTGCTCGGTAAATAATGGCTTACTTCTCAACCTAGGTATATAATATACTATTTTTCGATTTTAATTTAAAGTCGATTCACCAGTAGATACTTTTAGAAATTTTAATGAAGCAATTTTCAATATCCTGGCAGGCCGTCGAAACCCCTATTTTTCTATGTTGAATTGCAAATTTGTTGAAAATTCCACAGGTTTTCAACTTGATTTCCAAGAAATGAGTATTCGAATATAGGCATTTTTATATCAGGATAAAGGTACATCAAGGTTTAAATTATATGTGTGGTGTAGTAGTGGGAATTTATATTCTGATTGCATTAACTGAATAGAGACTTAAGGATTTGTAAGTTCATTTCAGAAAATAATCTTATAAAAACATTATTTCATACGTCTTCTTTTCGACAATTGATATTTAAAAAGTATATTTCGAATTACATCCCTTTAAACAAACAGTTGTTCGAGAAAAAATATAAGAATTTGTCGCATATAAAAGCAGCAAAGCATTAAAAATACATGTTTCTTTTCTAAAGAAGCAAACCAAGGAGTGGTATTTCCTTATTAAAGCTGCCAGTGCACATTGAATAAAATATATACGGTCGTATCCAACTTGTCGATGTCGGTAAATCGTAGGTATAAAAAAGTGACCTTATTTTTAGGAGCCTTATAATTAAGCATTATGTTTTTTAAAATAAACTAAAAATATTTTATCTTATTCAATTATTGCCAAATTATTTTTAATGATTGTAAATGTTTCATCTGTGTTTAGATGTATAAATACAATTAATTCATTTGATGCAGTGAATCCAGCGAAGTGACCTATATAGTAAATGGATGTCAGTAAATCGTGGGTTTTTAAGGGAATTTAATTTATCCCAATTGTTAAAATAAATATGGTTTTCGATTACATATACACTTCAACATTTAAACTGATTTTAATTAGGAGAGTTAACAATCTATCAGCTTCTACGGTGAATAAAATAACAAATTTTACCTTCTAATTCAAAAATGAAATTTTCATTTCATAAGAAACATTTTTTGATACACGAATCTGTCGAGTATAATGCCAAAATCAGTCGACCAAATTCATCAAATATATTTATCTGATCCAAAAATGTACTATACATTTACATCCTTGGGTGTGTCAAAAATATTTCAATTGGACTTAAACTAAATTTTTATTGGAATTAGTATGATGCCAGAAGAGTAATAAGTTCCAATAGAATAATTAGAATTATCAGCAGTAAGAACGGTTAGTAGGAGGCAGAATTCATTCAATCGTCGATTTCATACGAAATTCCATGTATAAACAATTTTTTCCAATTTTAAAGTAAATTCACCTGTAGAAAGATGTAGAATTTTTAATGAAGCAATTTTCAATAACGTGGCAGGGCGTCGAAACCCCTGTTCCTCGATATTGAATTGCAAATTTATTGCAAATTTCACAGTTTTTCAACTTGATTTCCGAGAAGACAATACTCAAATATCGACGATTTTATTTCAAGATAAAGGTACTTCAAGTTTTACATTATATGTTTGGTGTAGTAGTGGGAATTACTCTTCCAATTGAATGAAGACTTAAGGATATGAAAGTTCATTTCAAAAAATAAACTTATAAAAACATTATTTCAGACGTCTTCTTTTCTACTGATATTTAAAAATATATATTTCGAATCGTAAGCTTTTAAGGGAATTTAATTCATCCCAATTGTTAAAGTGAATATGGTTTTCGATTAGATGTATACTTCAGTAAGCAAATTGATTTTAATTATGAGCGATAACAATTTATCAGCCTCTCCGCTGAATAAAATAATACATTTTCCCTTCTGATTTAAAATTCAGTTATCGTTTCATCCGAAGCAGTAGTTTTTGGCTTTCATAAGAAGAATTTTTGATATTCGAATCTGTCCACTATGATGCCCAAATCGGTCGACGAAATTCACCAATTACATTTATCTGATCCAAAAAAAATGCCCTCCATTAATTTCCTTAGTTGTCTCAAAAATATGTAAATTGGACTTCCACTAAATTTTTATTGGAATTAGTATGACCCCAGAAGAGTAGTAAGTTCCATTAAAAATAGCTAAAATTATCAGAGGTAAGAATGACAAGTAGGAGGCGGAATTCATTCAATCAACGATTTCGTGCGCTATGTAAGCAAGTGTTTCAAATTTTTAAAGCACATTCACCAGTAGATGCATTTTTAATGAAGCAATTTTCAATATCCTGGTGGGTTGTCGAAACCCCTATTTCTCTATATTGAATTGCAAATTTATTGTAAATTTAGCAGCTTTTCAACTTGATTTCCGAGGAGTATGTACTCGAATATTGACCATTTTATTTCAGGATAAAGATACATTAAGTGCTAAATTATATGTATGGACTAGTAGTGGGAATTTGTTCTCCAACTGCATTGACTGAATGGAGACTTAAGGTTTTTCACCTTGTCGATGTTGGTAAATCGTACGTATAAAAGAGTGGCCTTATTTTTAGGATCCTTTATGTTTTTTAAAATAAACTAAAACTGTTTCATGGTATTCAGTTATTACCAAATTATTTTTATTGATGGTAAATATTTCATCTATCTATAGTTGTATAAATACAATTAATTCATTTAGCTCAGTGACTCGAACGAAGTGACTCAAATAGTAAATGAATGTCAGTTAGCTTTTAAAAGAATTTTATTTAACCGAATTGTTAAAATAAATATGCTTTTTGATTAGATATACACTTCACCAAGTAAATTCATTTTAATTATGAGAGTTGATAAATAATCCATCAGTCTCTACGCTGAATAGAATAATAGATGTTACCTTCTGATTTAAAACTGAATATTCATTTCATCCGAAGTAATAGTATTTGGCTTTCATGAGAAATATTTTTTGATACTGGAAGTTGTTCACTTTGATACCAAAATACATTTATCTGGTCCAAAAATGTACTATGCGCTCTTAGGTGTCTCAAAAGTATTTAGATTGGACTGCCACTAAATTTTTATTGGAATTAATATGACGCTCGAAAAGTAATAAGCTCCAAAATAATAATTCGAATTATCAGAAATAAGGACGGCAAGTAGGAGGCAGAATTCATTCAATCAACGATTTCAGGCGGAACTCAATGTGTAACTAAGTTTTTCCGATTTTAAAAGTAAATTCACCTGTAGATAGATTTAGAATTTTTCATGAAGCAATATCCTGTCAGGCCGTCGAAACCCCTATTTTTCTAAATATATTGAATTGCAAATTTATTGTAAATTTCACAGGTTTTCAACTTCATTTCCGTATAGAAAGTACTCGAATATTAATGATTTTTTTCAGGATAAAGTTAAATCAAATTTTAAATTGTGTGATTTAGTATTAGGAATTTGTCCTCCAATTGCATAACTGAATGAAGACAAAAGTAATCTTATAAAATCATAATTTCAAAAGTCTTCTTTTCGTGATATTTTTAAAAAAATCTTGTGTGAAGTTCACACGCGGTAAAAGTGAAACCTTCTTAAAACTAAAAGTGGTATTCTCAAGCGTTCACCCATCCAATTACTAACCACGCGCGACGTTGCTTAAGTTCATGAGACGAGAACTACTTTTTACTTTTAACAAACATGTAACAACTATATAACTGTGTTCTATCTCATTCTCCCGAAGGCTACATTCTATAAATCGATATGTATGTCTTTTTTTAGTGTCGCTTTTTAGTTTCATTGAGTGTCAAATCACACCGGTGCTAAAGAAGTTTTGACATTAAAAATTAAATTTCGTATTACATTATTTTAAACAAAACAGTTTTTCGGGAAACAAATATTCAAATTTGTTGCATATAAGAGCAACAAAACATTACAAATACAATTTTTGTTATTTAAAAAAAAAGCAAACCAAGAATTGATATTTAGTCGCTAAAGCTGCACATTTGATAAAATATATACGGGTGTATCCCACTTCTCGATGCTGGTAAATTGTACATATAAAAAAATTGCCTTATTCTGATCAATAAGAAGATTTCCACCATATTGGAGTCGAAATTTAAGTTTTCTTGTCAAAAAAATCAGAATTTTACCTCAAGGTATTTTAAAATCCCTACTTTCTAAAAATGTCTGAGTATTCTATGCTCAAGAGCGAAAAGTTCACCTAATACCCAAAAATGTACTAGTTTTGCTTTTGCATCACGTACGTGTAGCCATTATTTGAAAAGTCGATGTAAATTTCCTAAGAAGCTACAGATGTAAAATTTGTTATTCACTCCTTTATACACTTTGTACACTTCACGCGCCCTGTTAGCAGTCCATGTTTGCACCTTTTGCTTTTTAACGCCATCCTCGTCGACCCGCCACTAGCCTATATTTTAGAACAACAGACATTCAACCAAGTGCGCAAACGTTGTCATTTAATTTTTTTTTTTTTTTAATTTAAGGCTTTCCGAAAAAAATATTTAGTAGAGAGGAATTTCACTTAATCCGATTTCTAGATCACCTTGGCTGGATTCACAAATACTCTGGAATTGAGTAGAAGTGCGCTCATTATCTTTGAACTGCTAAGAGGCATAGTTATCATGCATGATTATTAAAAAATCAAGCAGTATGATTTATTTTTTCAATTAATGATATGGAAACAATTAAACTTGTCAACAGATTATCGCCTGTTCAACGGAAGTCGTTTAACTAGAAGTTAAATTTTAAGTAGATGTTTTCATCGATACGAGCCGGTACACCACTAAAACTAAAAGCAGCTGTTTCTGAACTAAACTTTAAGGCTGAATAGACCTGCATCTTCTGGAGATCAATCTTTGGCATTTTCCCTTGTAGGGATCCGATTTTTCAGAATCCCAAGATACTCCTCTGGAATAGTGTGTTTTTAACATATTTTACATATTATAATTAATAGTTGATTGTTGTTAATGGTTATAAGTCAAGATTCAAGATCACACCTAGTTACTTCAACGTATCTTCAAAGGCCTTGTTCGGCTTTCTTGTTTTGTTTAATATAATTTAGTGATATATATATATATATATATAAATGACTAAAATATAGTATTATATGTAAATTATGCAGATTTATGTAGAGATAAGGCGATAAGCGATCGTCTATATGACGGCTGTCAGTACAACCTGGTTCTTTCTTATAATATTGGGAATTATTTCTTTATATTCAACCGTAATTTTGAAGCTTTTCTGTATGTGATATAGTAAACCTTTTAAGTTATGTAAATTACTGAGGTGTGTTAGAATATAAAATGACTTTTTCGATTACCGTGCGTAAAACACTCACTTTATGCACTCTGTAAGATTCGTAAAATATGCCATGTTAATGCAGTGTGAAATAAATTACTTACGTAAAAGTAAATCTGACATATTTTTTGACATTTAGTACAGTGCGTAAAATATAATATATTTTACGACTAGTTAGTAAATTTCTTACGCACTAATGCGCAAAGTAATTAAATATATATTTTATTTTTTCATATATTTTTCGGTAGTTAAAATAATTGTATGCCACTCATGTGTAAAGTACCCTTTTCTAACCATGGGATTGTCCTATTCATAAAAAAAGATTCACTTTACACTCTCGTTACATAAATAACTTATATACGACCTACACAAGACGTCATTTATTTACATCACTAAGTATGTAATGAACTCATTACAACACTAGTGTTGTAATGATTTTTTTTAATAATCCATTTGATACAACGTGTCAAGGTTTGAATTTTTTCATTTAAAATTAAATTAAATTCATTTTTTATTTAAATGATCTTAGATAAAATGTCCATTACACATACAGCACTCGAGGGATTACCGTGACTTGATCTACGATTTCGTCGCGGCAATTTTTCTCACTCGTGACTGTAATAGAGCTCATAAAATGCCGTTCAGTTATATTATTCTTGAATTATTATTATTTTCAAAGAAAACTAAAAATAGAGCAAAATGTCATTCCATTGTTTCATATTCTTAAGAATGAGCCAATTTTACAAAAGCAATAGTTTTTTTGAAATACCTCCCTTATTTCGCGTCCTATGACAAATTTTCTACAAAATGTTTTTATTCCTTATTAGGAGACGCGTCATCGAGTTAAATATAATTTTTACATAAATGCCGTAATAATCGAGATGTACTCGTAAAAATCAAATGATTTTTTTGTAATAAAAGTCAAAATATAAATCCTAAAAATAAGCATTAACAAATAGTATATGATGGGCGTCAAAACACATTTTTTTTACCATAACGCTTTTTCCGTAAATGCCGCAGTAGCCAAGTCACGATTTTTCTCTTTTCGGTGCCAATAAGTCGAAAACTAAAAAAGTTAACACGTCTTTGAGTTAAATGCACTTATTACATAAATTTGGTAATAATCGAGATGTTCGCGTAAAAAACTATTTTTTTGCAATTAAAAGTCAAAATATCAACCATAAAAATAAGATTTACCAAATAGCAGAAAAGGGACGTAAAAACAAAACTTTTTCACCGTAAGCCTTTTTCGTAAATGCCGTAGTAGCCGAGTTACGACGATTTTTCTCAATTCGTTGTCGATAAATCAATAGGACTAAAAATGTTGAGGCGTCATCGAGTTAAATACATACATTTTTTAAATAAATTATGTAATAATCGAGGTATTCACGTAAAAGTAAAATGGTATATTAAGAAACTAGTTTTAAAAGACCATATTTTAATGTCTTTTAAAACGTGTATTTTACACTATTTTTTCTATTTTGCAGATTTTTTTTTGAAAAACATTTTTATTCTAGTGGCGATCAAAAGTTGGGCGGCCATCTTGTCACTTTTGACGTCTGTGTTGTAGGAATTCCGTTCAAAGCGATGTCGAAATTTTTGCTAGTGAGCCTTGACATTGAACAATTTAAGCTTTGACACCAATCAATTTATATTAAAACAAAAATAAGGCCTTCACCCACTGAGGCATCCAAACGTGACGATTCAGAATTAAATTTTTTAGTTTCCAGGTGGAATGAGATTTTGTTACTAATCACATTCGAAATTGTCACGTCTTTATTTACTATATTTACTGATTTGAATTGTCGCTAATAGCATAAATCTGTCACAAAAATAATCTCTTCCACTTTTCAATTTATTTTATTTCGTTACAGGTTCAAACGCAAAACTGATCTACTCGATTGAAAAGAACGTTATAGAAGAGGAAACTGGATCACCCATCTTTGAAATCGAATCGGAAACTGGCGTGATAAAAACCGCGGTGTGCTGTTTAGATCGCGAACGTACCCCCGATTATTCAATACAAGTTGTCGCGATGGACGGTGGCGGGTTAAAGGGAACTGGGACAGCTAGTATAAGAGTGAAAGATATAAACGATATGCCGCCCGCATTTACGAAAGATGAATGGTTTACGGAAGTGGACGAGACGGATGGCAGCACGTTACCGGAAATGCCCATTCTGACGGTTACGGTGCATGATGAAGACGAAACGAACAAATTCCAATATAAGGTGAGTTTATACAGCAGTCAAGATATTTTTAATATTCCTGATGGATTCATTGCCATAAACTCTAATCACTTTACACCAGGAGTGAAATTCGATCCACCGACAGTTAGAGCAGTTCTACAATATATTGTAGAACCACAATAATATTTTATGCGCGCATTTGATGATAGCTCGTGTATCCTTATGAATGTGAATGTCTTAGTAGTCATTAAATGTATAAGTATTTTAATTTTCAATATTTACTGAGTAAAGAGAAGATTTGTTTCAACATTTCCTAACTAAATGGCTCAGTTATGAATGATTTTTTGACCGAGTAGTTGCTAGAACAGTTTTCATATCAAAGCTATAACTTCGAACTTCATTTTGGGGTGATCGTATATACATACAATTTTACCTCTTCAATGGTCGTTTGCTCTTTGCCTATAACAACAGCTTAAAAGTGCTTATTTAAAAAAATATATGAATTATTTTTGAGATGTTTTGTAATTATTTCTTGTTGAATTATTTATTTTTTTATTACAAGTACCCAATGCACAGCGAGGAAATAAAAATGAAACGTAGACGAATTTATTAACTTTATTATTATTTACGATTAGTGTAACAGTACACGGAAGGCTAACTACAAATTTTTAAGTCTTCGCACATTGTGGAACAAAAGAAAGTCTTTACTTGAGAAATTAATTTTTAACCTACCGGTAAAGCCAGACCGTAACAAAAACGTTTTGTTCATTGATTGTTGAAACTTAATATTCCAAGACTCCTTCTCAAGTGTTTTTTCTTTCTTTCTTAATGAACTAAATCGCATTTTTGTGACAAAAAACTTAACTTAGTTCTACTTAACGGTTTTGTTAGCACAGCCGCAAGCATATTTTCAATGGGGCAGTAAACAAACTTGATAACCTTATGTTCATTCAAATTAAATTTATATTCTTTGTTTTCTTTAAATATCTTAACACACGCTTTAATTCTTAATCTCAATCTTTTTCTAAAGGTTTCTTGTTATGCCTACTTAAAATGTTTGCACTTGACACTTGACAATGTCTACAATTAACAGAAACATACTGGCTATTTATTTCTTTCTAGCTTTAAATAACCGATATCAATTGGAATTTCGGGATCTTTAGCGTCTCGCGTGCTAAACCTTTTAATAATTTATCGATATACCTTACCTGATTTATACTATAGATTCCAAAACTATTTCTTTCTACACTAATACTCAAATAACTGGGCAACTGATCGAATCAATATTTTTTATGGTTTTACTTGCTATCAAAAAATCATCGACATGTATTACAATATAGATCGGATTGTTGTCAAACATCTTAGTATACAAACAGGGATCAGCCCTACCTTTACAAAAAGAATGTTAATTGAGAATTTCATCAACTTTTTCATTCTAAACTTTCAAAGATTGTTTGAGTTCGTATAAACTTTTATTTAATTTACATACCAAATTATTATTTTTCTTATAACCTATAGGCTGGCTACTGCATGTAAACCTCTTTTTTCAGATCTCCATTCAGGCATCAAAATAATTTATAACTATATTATCACTTCCTGCGATCGCTAACAAGAGTCTGAAGGTGGATTGTCTCACTACCAATACCGGCGTGCAGACTTCATCATAGTCCACTAAGAGCTTTAGAGCGAAAGCTTTCGTGGCGAGCCCAGCTTTATATTTTTTAACATAATTCTCAATGTCCTTTATTTTGAACATCCACTTGTTGAAATCACGGTTATGTCTTTGGTTTTCGGCACTAGTGTTGTTTTTTATTAATGAGTTAATTTTTTTCTCTATATTCCCTTTGCCCAAATCTCTATCGTTTCAAGAAACAGCTCCTTTAAAATTTAATGATACATTTCCAGTTTCCCTGGTTATTCTAGTTGATGCTGCTAACGCTTTGGAGGAAATATCTGGAATTCTTCTATACCAAAACTCGTAAGGAGATTTATCTTTAGATATTGTCGGTAACTCGTTTTGTAAAAAAATCGCTGTTATAATAGCTTCGCCCTAAAACTTTTTGGGTAAATTTGCATCGATCAGCATACATACACCTTGTCATTTCCATTAAGCTTCTATGTTTTCTTTCCGCTAATCCATGTTGTTCAGGAGAATATTCAGCTATATTTTATTCCCTGTTCCTTTAAGTAACCTTGCAAATTGGGGCTTGTATATTGTCTTCCTCGATCTGATCTTATCACTTT
Organism: Pissodes strobi; assembly: GCA_016904865.1. Classification (NCBI taxonomy): domain Eukaryota; kingdom Metazoa; phylum Arthropoda; class Insecta; order Coleoptera; family Curculionidae; genus Pissodes; species Pissodes strobi. Next base: position 352,382 of record MU181922.1, on the reverse strand, counting down.
TCGTTAATTAAATAGTGGTAAAACGTAAAAAATCATTAATGATATTAAGAGCATACTTTTAGTGTCCTGGAGTAACATTTTACATAGGAGCACATAAAAGTTCATTCAAGGCTATTGCGCTGTTACGTCAGAATTTCTGACGTCAAAAGAAAAGATCCTTACGTCTTAGATAGCCTCGTACGTTATTTTTTACACTAGCCATAAGATGTCTCTGTACCTGTTTTCTATTCTGGAGCACGTTCCGTTTTTATCAATTTTACATACTTATGACCATATTAGCCGAGTTCGTTTTT
>MU181922.1:331068-351689 GCA_016904865.1 Pissodes strobi | reverse complement strand
TGTCAAATTTTCAGAGCAAGGGGAGGAAAAAGATGACAAAAACGAACGCGGCTATTGCTTTAAACGTCTGGGCATATGAATAATACTTTTGACAGTTCGTTTAATTTAAAATAATAATATGCTTTTTATCGTCTAAAATCCGTTTAAAAACTATTTTAAATGGCAAAATTGTATATAATACCGCCCTGGCGGTAGAATTGGTTTGCGCATTTCCGTCTCATTTGCCAAGATTTGTCCTCATATCGCCGCGTAAGATGTTTACACATTAAAAATACATTTTTTCTAGAGATATAATTTTTTAGTATTATCAAATAAGTATTACTTACAGCATCTTTTTCACATGTGCAATAATGCACTAATTTTAAAATTAAAGCTTGCTCTTTCTCACTGAACCGGTGGGGCATCTCAAAACGATTTTTATTAGCAATTATTGGCGTAAAACACAAACCAACTACCAATAAATCAATAAATGAATTAAATCTGTTATTTTCGTTATGATATTCTGACATTGACGCAAATCGATGTCAAAGATTCCAATTTGACGGACCAATTTAGTACATACGTTCATTGCATAAAGAAAGATGGAATGATATGACGTAACAGCGCAATAGACTTGAACGGACTTTACATCCGCATGAATTAAATCTAATACTTCTCTTGTAGGGTAACTTTTGCGCTTAATTTTACCTTTCATATAACATTGGCATACTTGATTTCTTGATTAATTCCACTGTCCTCCATTTTTATTCATTTTACGAATCTCTTCGTTGTTAGTTCCTTGATTGCTTCACTGTTACGGTCTCCAAAACGCTGATGCCATGAACGTTGACAAATTAGTTTGTATACTACATCAGTCTTTAATACTTTTTCAAGGATCAACAATTCAAATAATTCTGCTGACAGTTCGGCTGTTGCCTATATTTTCTCATCTTAGACGATTTTACACTCGTCACCTTTTGTTTTCTTCTTTACAACCGGCATTTGTCAGTCTTTTTACGGATATCAGATTACAGTCAAGATGAGACACAAAAAGTACATTGTTTACTTTTACCTGCTAACCGAACGAACCCGCCTCTGATCCCGTTAAAATTTGCAAAAACTTTACTCGCTTTTCCTTTGCTGTCTTTCAATGCTTTGAAGTTAAAACCCTCCCTTTTGAAATGACCTTTTTTGTTACAATAATAGCATTCTTTCCAGTCACTTCTATGATCACCGTTTCCTGATGATTCTGGTCTCTTTTCATATGCAACTTTCAGTACTGATTTATATTGACTTGTTCCCACTTGAGTTTTACTTCTCAGTCTAAATTAATCTATCAATTTACTCTTCACAAACTCTAAAGTAAATTCTTCTGGCTAATTTATTCTCTAATTCAAAAAATTTACTGATGTGAGCTTACATATCTCCACCTTCTTCCAACAAAAATTTGCACAACTATTTAAAAAGAAATAATATGTTTGATAAAGTTGATTTCTGGTGGTAATCCTTGAGAGTACTTATTCCAGGCATCGTAAGCATACGTTTTGTTTCTAATATGAACTATCTGATTTGTATCACAGATCTATATAGCTACGCAACAGATGCCTACTCCGGTATTAAAAGTGTCACTCGCCAATAATACAATAAACTTAAATATTTTCCTATTTAGACGTGTTTTGCCCCTCCGTGTTGCCAAGTCGCGAACTGTAGTTTACCTTTCATATCACATTATGGTATTACTCATTTTCGTGGCAATCGTGTGATATATTATGTCAAATTAAAGTTCATTATCAGATGCAGTGAATGGTGTGCTTGAACATGGGGTAAGACTCGCCTTAAATATCGGTGTAAAAGGTCATTACAAATTTTGTTAACTTATACTGTAATATCTGTTATTTATATTAAGTAATAACATTATCATGCAGGTTTTTGTTCCGAAGATCAAAGGAATTTTTGAAATGTTTATCGACATGTCAAAGTACCACTTAATTTTGTTTTAAACTCTACTATCAAGATTATAAATTTGTTAATTTAAATTGCCGTTTCATTAATAAACTATCATACTTACTTAAAAATGTAAAAATCATATTTTTCTAATAAAATATGTTTGGGTTAATTTGATACATAAATATTAATAATAAAACTCGATTGATTTGAGCGGATCAAAAAGTCAGCAGAAATATTGATATTGGCAACACCGACCCGAGCATTTAAAGATCCTTTACTCAAATAGTGCACTATGTAAAAGTCGACCTCTCCTATTGGTCGATCCATCTCGTATTACGATATGTCTGCTTGATGCAATCGATTTCTATCTAGAGCTCTAATGGTGTAAAGGTTTAGATCGTTGGGACTCCCCTGGAAAACGCGGGTTCGAACCCCGTTGCTTTTTTTTATTATTTTTTTAAGATTATGTTTCTAAACAGCTTCTTTTCTTGATTTTGGGTATGTCTTGGGTTAGATTGAGTTAGTACCTGGTTAGTTTCCTTTTCTTGAGCCGCCGTAGCGAGCGAAGCCAGCGGAGGGCCATGCGGATCGACCAATGGGAAAGGCCGATTTTTATATAGTGCACTATTTGTGTAAAGGATCTTATAACGCCCCAGACGACTGGTTCACCCGCTCGCGAAAGCCGGTGAACATTTTTGGCCCCGCGCAAAAAGCATTGGAAGAGGTATCTGTTGCGTAGCTATATAGATCTGTGTTTGTATCAGCAGACAAAGCTATCGTTGATAGCGCCTTCGTATTTTTTCGACACCAAGCTCTATCCCATGAAGCTTCGCCGGGTACTTCAGTCGACAAGACATCCCACATTTTGTCGAAAATTGTGTTTAATTTCTCTCTTTTCTCCTTCATTCTCCACGTTATCAAAATCAACCTTGTTTACTCATTTTAATAATTTATCTAATTAAACCCATAAATTATAAAAACAAGATAATTTTATGTATTTAATCAAAATCAAATCAGTCAATCAACTGATGCTCGATCTGTTGGCGCAAATGTGGGCTGAAAAAATATGGCGTTTTTTTAGTTATCCAGTAAATGCACCTATTGACAATGTTTTATTTTCTTACTTAAGGAAAATTGCAAAGACATCATTATACCAGAAAGAAAGCGCTTATACGTAAGCTCTTTGATTTCGCTTCAAAAAATCAAAATGTCTATTGGAAAACCGTATTTGACTCCAGTTACAACCGACGACAAAGTTTGATTTGATTTTTAGGAAGTCTGATGATTATAACCGGGTTCTGACTCTTATTGAAACAAACGTAGTAACTATATTCTCGAGTTGGGATGGGCATCTCCAACGGTAACTAAATTGGCAGAAATTTCACCCCACGAATTAAAATCGTATTGGTCTATCAAACTCGAATTCGTTTGCGAATAATAAATCAGGATTAAAATTTGGCTTCATCTGCTTTAGCATCGTTGAATTCCAAAGACTCTTTAGACAATTCTGTATTTCATTGGCAGTGTGCTTTCATCTTTTATCCTATTACAGTTGTCACGCTTGTAAATTAGCGATCGAATTTTGTTTTCCCTTCAGTCGAATATCTTTTAGAAAGTGAGAACATAAAAAGAGGAAAATTAATTCAGCTCGACAAAGCGCCGTTTTCGATTTATTCCTCTTCTTCAATTAGTAGGAATTTCCTCAGTTTTCATTAATTTTTCGCCTTATTTTATAATATTTAAAAAATTAAGTTCTAGTCAAATTTTTAATTGGAAAAGGGTCAAAAATTACCAATTAAATAGTCAATACTTAAGCTAAGCAAAACATCCATCCAGATCAGGTAGATAGGATTTCTGGTTGAATTAACCGTTTATATTTTTACCACATGTTAACTTTCGGTATTTACAGTTTTTTAAAGACGTTTGCGTGATTATTTGAATGCCTGCGTGTTTTTTTTTTATAGGCGTAAAAAAAAACGCTTTCAGTTCTCTGATTTTATTGAAATATGTTTCTAAACATGTGACAAAACATGAAGGAAAAATAGTACTCAGAGTTAAAAATACAAAAATAATATTTAATTAATGGAATCTTTTGAAACATTCAGTAGGAACATATGGGTTAGGTTAGATATCTCACACGTTCGTAACTTTAGCCTGGCCCTGTGAACGTTATAAAATGTAGCAAAAATAAATAACTTACTGCAGTAAACTCAAAGTACCAGCATTTAAATATCCTGCTTAAAGTAAGTACTATTGACCTGGGAACGAAAAAATGTTGTGTAACTTGCTGGTCAGTAGGAGTTTTACATAAAACAGACTAGGTGTTGAGGAAAATATAATATTTAAAATATTTACTAAAAAATGCAATCTTATTAATACATTACCGTTCTTATTTGCTTATAATAGAAATAGAGTACACACTATTTAATCAAAAAGGCATTATTTTAGTAACTACTAACAAAAAAGTGCAGGAAATGGTCCGATTTTAGCGACTATCTTGTCAATGGCTTTTTGAAGACTTATCTTGGCAGAATAAAACGATTTTTGTGTAATTCAAAACCATTCTTTTTAGGTTTATGAAATGGAGGTTCACATTTTGTTGCATTTTTCCACACAGCACATACCTGATTTACTCTCTTAATCTTACATTTAAGAGTATCTTGACATGGAGGTAATAAACTGCCGTCAAATTTTTTTTATTTTGTCTAATGGGCTATATCTGCCATATTTTGGTTTATAATTTTCTGCAAAAATTTTAAAGAGTGCCTCATTTATATCGACAGCATTTGGTTTATCATAGATTTTACAGACAAATTTTACTATACACCTTATTTGATCATCTGATAAAATTTCGGTAGAGCCTATTGTGCCGAATATTTTTGTCGCGTAAGAATTGCTTTCCAACATAGAAAATGGTCTAATTGCCTTTCCTTGCAAATGCTGCTGCATAATCATAGCCAGTGAGTGCATGAAATGTTGGTAACGCATTTGAAAGATCCTTTCCCAACTGATCAAAAACTGTATTCAAACTGACGTAGCGTGTTGTTTTTTTTTACTTGCGAATCCTAATTCAAACAATATTAACAAATTTTTTGACAAATTCTCCATATTCCCTAATGCAATAATAAGTATGTCAGTATCACTAGTTCTGATTATAATGTTAAAACTATCGGGCATTTGATGGAGATAAAAAATGATCTTAGTATCGGCTTCTTCATGTTTACAATACAAAGTATCATCCACCTCCCTAATGACATGTCCATCTGCGTTACGAAATGTATAGCAGGTGTCTTCACAATTTAAACGTATAATTTTGCTTCCGAAAATATTAGCCAAATGATTACATGTCCAGTATTCTACCAAAAATTGAACTAATGTTGGGAATTCTTATTAGAAACGCCCCCTGACCAATACTTTTCTTTTTAGAAAAGAGTTTCGGGGGACATGGTTTTTGAGGCTTGCATGTGTTAGCTACTTCTTGAAGTTCGTGTGAAGTTAAACACCATGCCGTTTATTGATATATATTCCAAAGGTTAAGTGATTTTATTTTAATCAACCTGTGTCAGGTGCTTTTGTCGTACACTTTTATTAGACAAAATGATTAACCCTTTTTCGCGATTCTGTCATTACTTCTTGAAAGTTAGACTTCAATTTGTTTCTTAATCTTGTTTAATAAAATAATTTTATTATTTTAATTGAACGTTCTCCCCTTGATCTAATTCGAGACTAAGTTTAATTTTTGAACAACTAATAATAATTTTAAAGCAATTGTCGAATCAAATTTGACTAGATCAGGTGCTGGCCCACAATTAGCATCACAATACATTAGAGATTCATGAATTGACTTGATTTTCAAGCTACTTGACATGACTTGACTTGATATCAAGTCAAGATCAAGTCAAGTAACTTGAAAATCAAGATTTTCAAGGTAACTATTTATTTTTCTTGAAAAAATAGTACTTTTTTGATATTAATCTGATTAACTGCCAAAACGGAATATCAATAAAAATCTATGTATATAGATTTAATCTTTTATTAAAGAAAAACATCTAAAAACGAAAACTCTAACAAACTCAGTTTAATAATAAATGAAATAATTTGAAATAAAAATACGAAATATTCTGAATTCTGACAATAAAACAATATAAACAACAAACACGAAAATTAATATCTAAAATAAATCTTTAATATCCTCAGTTGCCATCCATGATTTGAGACATATAAGGCTTCTAACAGAGTTATCGCCTAATCGATTTCTTGTTTTGTTAAGAGTTAAGGCAGCTCTAGAAGACTGCGTTTCAACTGGAGCTGAAGAAGCTTGCGTCGTCTGCATTATGGGCAGGTTTTCCATTAAACAAGCTTAGTAGATCTATTTCAAACTTTTCGATTCTACTATTTTTACTAGGGTTTTTAAGATGCTGCTACTTGAAGTAATGATTCAGAAATTTGTAGAGAGTCAGCCCTAAAATATTGTGCTTTAAAAATATCTTCAAAATGTTTAATTGCTTCTATCTGCAACTCTTTTCCCCAACTTGTGTTGGAGAATGTTTCTACTTTACGTCGGGGGTCTAAAATCAGGACAACACAGTACATCCAGTTAGTTCGTTCGTAATGTTTAATGATTTTGTCCCTTGCCGCTTGAATACTATTAATAATATTTTCATAGATTTCATCTCGATCAGGTTTATTGTCAAGTTCCATAGCCCACGATTCTAGTTTATCCATCAACATATTAATGCCGATTATTATGATCATAGGTAAAATAGCATATGATTCACCTTCTAACATTATGGAAATACTCTTAAAAACATTAAGGTACTGGCAAATTCGTTCAATTAACGACCATTCTGTCTCGGTTGGCTTTAAAGTGTTTAAATTTTCTACATTATCACAAAGGAAGTTAAGTGCGTTTCTCATATTTAGACTCCATCTCAACATGTCGAACGTGGAGTTCCACCTTGTTATGACATCAAGTTTTGGCATAGTAAATTTCAGGTTTAAAGTGGTGCAAAGTTTGTCAAAATCTTCACGTAAATTTTCAGTGTTTTTTAATTTTTTAGCAAGGGAATGGATTTTTCTTACAGAAGAGGACGGAACTTGGCAGTCATCATCATCATCATCTGATATATCTGTCAAAATGTTGGCGGTTTCTTCAACCTCAGAATCAAGGATTTTCATAAAATCTCTAGCTGCCAAGTTTAAGATGTGTGCAAAACATACAAAGTGGATATTTTTTGTATCATTTTAGAAATATGCATTTTAAGTTCCCTGATGAACGTAAAATTACTATTTGTATTGTCGGTAGTAATACCTTGTACGCATTTTGTAGCATCGTAGAATTGTAATACTTCGAAAAATAGCTTTGCAATTGCATTACCAGTATGTTGTCCATATGCTGGCACAAAATCTAGAAGGATACAATGAAGTTTCCAATCTTTGTCGATAAAATGGGCGATAATACCATAGTACCCTTTCATATTAAAAGAAGACCATCCATCGATTGTGAACGAGATTTTTGAATTGCATTTTGAAAAATGACTTAATTGTTTGCTGCGCTGCTGCAAATGTTTTTAATGTCAAAGATTTCATTTGATTCCGACCAGGTAGATTTGCCTTTGGATTTAGGAATTTGTACATTTTTCCACTTATAGCATCTTCAAAAAAGTTGAAAGGGAGATACTTCTGTGCTATATATTCCACAAGAAGTTTTTGAAATTTGTCTTGTTGGAAGTTTTCTGAACAACTAGTGGTCTGCAAAATAAACAAAACTGGAGTTAGTAAAATGCAGCGCAAGGTGCAAGAATGTTTAAGTATTTTTTTGAAATGCCCTGTATAAAAATTTATAGCATCTCCCACAATTTTGAACAGAATGTCTTAAAGTCAATATAGATTTTTGTAAATATACTCTGATGAATTTTATTGATGCAGGGTGTCCAAAAACTGCTGCACCGACTTCAAAATCAGAATTTTAAATGAGACATCATTACACAATTATATCATCAAACAAAAATTATGTTATATAATAAAAAAGCGGTTCTAAAGTGGAAGTCGACAGTAGTTCTTATATTTAAAAACTTTTAGAATTATTATTAAAAAGTTGTAATTTTTTCCGTTCAAGAGCCGCCTTTTATTTAATATTTTGATATTTATTAAACCTTTTTAATATAGAATAACTTTTAAAATCATGGAATCTATAATAATAATAATAATAAACATTATAAAACTATAAGTGTGGCTTAAAATGAACTGATCCGGATTTTGAAAGAAAATGGCTTTTTAAGGTGTTTTTGGGGATCAAGGAATACAAATTAAGCATTTTTTTCTAGCATATCATTCTTAATCTGTTTTTTTTTTAGATTTTTCAAGAAGGGATAAATTTAGAGAAAAACAAATGAAAGATTCGTGATCCTTGATCCCGAAATCATATAAAACGATAACAAATTCGAGTTATGATACAGATTAAAATTGATCATTTTTGTTCAATTAAAATGAACTGATTGAATTGAATTATTTTGAAAGAAAATAACTTCTTAAGGGGTTTTCGTGATCAAGGAATCCAAATTAGGCATTTGTTTTTTTTTTCTAGCATGATTCTTTTATGTGTTTTTTTAAAGATTTTTCAAAAAGAGATGAAGTTGGAAAGAAGCAAATGAAGGATTCTGCAGCACTTTTCGTACACCCTGTATAAATAAAATTCTAATAGTTAATTTAATTTCAAGTCAATCTGTAATTGTGCTACGCCTATTCGAGCTGACAGAGGCTTCTGCCTCGAAATTAGGTGGGCTGGATCTATCAAAAATGTTTTCGTAGACTCTAGTGGGTTTAGCTTGCAAATGCCTCCTTAGTAAATATGTTCCACATTTTATCATTTTTAAAACTGTATTTTTTACGACACATAGGGTACATTTGCCTTGTTTGTTAGTATTTTTCTTAGTCTTAGGATCCTGATCGATTATGAAATAATCCTTAATTTTATTCGTTTTATTAGATACACTTTTATTAGCTTTAACTCGTTTTGACTTTGGTGGCCGACCCTACACTTTCTTCCTCTGGTTCGGTATCATCAGATTCTGACGCTTTTTCATCTATGATATATTCTGAGCCGCTGCTTTGAAAAGGTTCCGAATCCATTTCTGACAAATCACTTCTTAAATCAGACATAATAATTCTTTTGCGGTCGCCGTTTATCCTTGAATAAGGCTGCTCTACTAATAGCACGAGCACGTTGTCTTCGAGTGCCTGCTTGCTGTGTGAATCCCCTATTTAACTTCGGTGAATCCCTTATTTTAACGCTTCGACAGTGTTGCCATTCGTAGCGACTTGTCGCGAAAATAGCGACTTTTTGATTTCTTTGAGACGTAGCGGCGATTTACAAAAACAAGCCTATTTGTAGCGACTTTTTCGAATTTTGAATTAGGTTAGGAAATTTTGTTAATCATTGTTTTACGATTTGGAATTATCGTATTTATCTTGAAATTCAAATTATAATTGAGGACCGGGAGCCACTGTCATGTCTGCTCTATCGGCTCGGCTCGGATTAGATCGCGTCAATTGTGGTCCGGGGTCTGGGACTTCCCCGAAATCGATCGGTCTGGTCAAAACCTTTTGTTTTTGTTCCATGTTCCATTTGTGTGTTCGTCTACCTAAATGCAATTCAGTGCATTTACCTTCTGCTATAGGCAGTATATTTTATACCAACTGCTAATCAATATTTAACTAATACGTGATAATCAAAATACTACAATGATTGGCTTTGTCTTTTGTCCAACGTTTTTCTTATTGGGTAGTGACTAATTGAATTAGTTTTTGATGTGTTGTGTGTTATGTTATGTTATGTGTTGTTAGTTTTAGTGAAAACACTATTTTGTTTTTCCCTACGTTTTTATTAATTATTTTTCCCTTCCAATTTTATGCAGCAAAATAAAAAAATCCTATTCTGTAAAAAACACAACATATGTGTTTTTTTCAGTATACTACGTCACTGTCTGCGTCAGAAGAAAGTAGCGACAAAGTAGCGACTTTTCACACCAGGTTGTAGCGATTTTTGGCTTTGCCACTCTGGCAACACTGCGCTTCGATGCACATTTCACAGGTCACTATCAAGTAATATCAAGTAGTTTGATTTTACCTGATATCAAGTCAAGTAGTTCAGTCCGAAAATCAAGTCAAGTCAAATATGAAATTTTCAAAAGCTTGAGTTTGCAAGTCAAGTCAAGTCTTAAAGAAAAAATTCAAGCTACTTGTCTTGATGAATCTCTACAATACATAATAGTATATAGTATTTTCTTCCTTCTTCTTCGTTATATGTGTTAAGTTTTTTACATATCTTATTCTATTCCTAGAGTTGATACATTATTATTATAAATTTTGTTAGAAACGTATGTATTATTTATTTTTGTTATTTGTGGTACCTAACTATATGCAGCCTTTTTTCATTAAAACATTTTAAAACATAATTTTTCTATTTCTATACCTATTGTGATTAAATAAAAGCTAGTTGGAAAATAAACTGATTACTAGACCCTCCATTATTCTCAAAGCACAAGCTTTAGTTATATTGCACGGACCGCGCGCCGCGCCATGTCTCCCTTTATCGCCCTGCCACTTAAGCGCTAAAAAGAGATGTAAGTATTATCTTCAACGGTGTCTGCTGACGAAACGGGACGGCCTGTTTACATTATTTTCTTTTTAAATATTAAATAAGGATACTTTACAATTTACACTACACTTAGAAACAAAAATTATTCTGGTACTCGATCACGCGGTCGTGACTGATTTTCGGAAATTTTGATGGCGTCTGCCAAAAAAACTTAACTGAACTAGTTATCAGATGATGGAGGAATGCAAATTCATCGCCAAACAAGTAAGAATAAAAAGTTTCAAATTTCTGTAATTTATTAGACGTACTTTCTCGTTGCCCAAGCCTAAAAAGTTTAAATAAGCCGCCTGCAAATTTATCGTCGCCTGGTTTAGGTAGGTACCTAAATTTGAAAGCAATGCTTCCCAATTTTTTTAATTTCAAAATATAAAACATCACCCATGGTCCTACGCTCGCTTCGCTCCCTCCACTGACGTAACCAACAGAAACTAACTCAAGAAATGCCCAAAATCACACTTTACTTACCTGTTATATATCATATACTAGTTAGTGACCAAACGGTATGTGCCAATCTAACGATACAACCAAACAGGCGACGAAAATGCATGTATATTAAACAAAACTTTTTTAATAGAGAATTCGGTATACAAAACAACTATGGTTATGACAGCAAGAACATTTAGAACTTGGTTAAAAAGTTTGTCGTCGAACCTGGAAGAACTATCCTCCAGGGGTAACAGTATGTAAATTGCTTGCCATAGGTAACAAAAAGCTTTTTTTCGATTTGTATATAAATTACAAGTGTTTGGCGTTCCTATTCAATCAAATTATGAATTATTTATTATTACTGTGCATATTCGAATATATAGAATAATTTCTTCCAGGTGATCGAAAACAGCGGCTACGGCGCCGACAAATTTACCATGGTGCGAAACAACGACGGAACCGGCTCCCTTAAAATAGTCCAACCTCTTGACTTCGAAGACCTTCTTCAGAGCAACGGCTTCCGATTCCGCATTCAAGTGAACGACAAAGGCGAGGATAATGATAACGACAAGTACCACGTTGCCTATTCGTGGGTGGTCGTAAAACTTCGAGATATTAACGACAACAAGCCGATTTTTGAACGGCCAAACATCGAAGTGAGTGTACCGGAGAATGCTGAAGTCGGAAAGAGTTTGGAAACGTTCAAGGCTACGGATCCTGACCAGGGAGGGAAGAGTAAGGTAAGCGACCGGAGTTTGAACAATACTTTAGTGTTACAGCCAATTTTTTGGTGCATTAATTTTATGATTAGTTTTTTTTAATAATTAACGATTTTATTTTCTTCAGGTATCGTACACAATTGATAGAAGTTCGGACAGAAAACGGCAATTTTCTATAAATCAAGAAGGAACAGTTAGCATCCAACGAACTTTGGATCGGGAAGATACCCCGAGACATCAAGTAAAGATTTTGGCCATAGATGACGGTATTCCACCAAAAACTGCTACAGCCACATTGACTGTGATCGTCCAAGATATCAATGACAATGCTCCTACATTCCTTAAAGATTATAGGCCCGTTATTACTGAGCATGTTGCCCCTAAAAAGGTAAGTTAAGCCAAACATCGAGTTTCAAAAATTAAATTTCTACCTTAGAAATACTTTAACTTTAATATCGATACAGTGAAAATCAATTTAGTCGATTAAGTAGATTTGGTAATGTCGGATAGAAAGTATTAATTCTTAATGTGATTTTCATTTTCAGGTAGTTGAAATTCTCGCTACCGATGACGACGACAGATCTAAAAGTAATGGTCCACCCTTCCAGTTCAGATTGGACCCAAGTGCTAGTGATTTGGTCAGAGCGAGTTTCAAAGTAGAGCAAGATCAAAGTAAGTTTATTTTTCTAACCTAACACTATTAAATGCAGATATTTCCCTGACACTTAAAGTCCTTCCATAAAACTAGTTTCCTATCTAAAAATAGGGAGAATATTCTTCAATCTACCATGCCGGTGTGTCTAGCTAGATCTATTTACAGTTTACTAATAGTATATTATGAGATGAGCATTTAATAATCTCTATTAAGACATGAGCATGAGATTTACGATACGAGCCGCATGCGAGTGTCGTAACGAATGCGAGGGTCTTAATACCCATTAAATGTTTGCATGCACAATTTTTTCTGCGACCGGTCATAATAATGAAAAATTAATCTTTAATTTTTAAAATTTACTTCGTACATTGTCTATAAACTGTCAAAATTGATAAACTTTAAATCGGTCATGATTATGGCTGTCTATGATATTGACCGAATATTTGATTGGTTAAAATCCAGTTTCGTCATCAGTATCGTAATGCACTTCATTACGATACTGGTGAAAATGTCTAATAAATCAATTGAAGTATAGGAGTAGAAAAATAATATTATATAAAGTTAAGATACAAAGGAATTATTGGTTTCTTCGGTATTCGTGACACCTACATTTTTGCCCTTCGATGAACAGAGAGGGGCCTGCACTAAAATAATGGAATGAAACTACAGTAAATTCAAGTTACACAGTAAAAAATATTCCATATATCGTTATTGTCTTGTAATGGTGCAATTCGCATGCTACTCTAATTTTTTCCGGTAAATAGCTTTTATCAACTTTTAATTATGGCTTTTTTATCATAGGTATATCCCCCACATCACATGCTTATTTCATATTTCGGTCGATATTAATTTTGCTCGTTTGCATTGACATATAAAATTGAATATATTTAAGGTGATCCAGATAACTTTTTAAATGGAAATATCTCTATTATTTTTAAAATGAGAAAATAATATCAACAACAAAAGTTGTTTTTTTTTTTTTTCATCTGCTTTTTGTCGTAATGTATACATAGTGTCCCAGAAAAGCACGGCACAAATGCCGACATTGTTTTTTTTTTAATGTAATATACTTCATTTCCCAATGATTTTAAATTTTCTATTAAATTCTGCATATTTTTTGTATAATATATCATATATCAAAACGATTTTCGAAAGATTAAAGGTTTTGGAATGATAAAATACTGTTAATTTTTTTGATATAATTGCTTTCGTATTTAAATACCTGCTGCTACCTGTAGGTAAAGGTTTATTTTTGAAATCTCATTGCATTTATATTTAAATTCTGATTTACTGATTCATCTTTATTTTCCGCTAACATTTTACAAAAATAGCTATTCGATTGTTGAAATGTTGAAAATGGTCGAGCTTTATTCCAGGGATTATAATAACACTACAAGAATAAGAAAACAGCATATTGCAAAGAACAGCATCTCTATTAAATAAGAAACGAACAGTAGCGTGCCGTATAGGGGGCCAGGGGGGGCATTCGCCCTCTATCTAACCCGCCACAGCCTCCTAATGCAAACTGCAAATGGCTCATCATTAGGCGCCCTCGAAATAGCTCGCCCCTCCCGCCCTTATACCCACGGCACGCTACTGGAAACAAACAGAACATGGAGATCTAAATATGTTGCTTTATTTTCAAAAAATTTTATCTGTGTCGGAGATATAAGGCATGTACCACGAAATAAGACAATTAGTTATGGAACAGTTCACCAAAACGGAAACCACGATTTTAATATTAGACCAATTTAACAACTAACCGACGAACAAAAAAGAAAATGGCTTAATCTTTTTCCAAATGCAAGAGGAGGTTTTAATTAAGATCCAAATTATTTCAATAACATTTCGTTACTATTGTGTCAGTTGCTTTTCAGAGACGTTCCTCAATATATGCTTGCTGCTTACCCGTGGCTCCTTAAACGGGTTAAGATATCTAGAATTTTTGGAAAATTAAATTGAATATTTTTCGATGAATTACCACTTGAAACTCGGCAAAATATAATTCGGCAACAAGACGGAGCACCTCCTCATAAGACCTTGACAGTAAGACAATTTTCGAGTGTAGATGGGTAGATTCGGAAGAACCAACTGGTCCTCGAACTCCAAAGATTTAACGCCCATAGATATTTTGCTTTGGGGCTATTTGAAACATACAGCCTATAGAGAAATAATTAATAATATTGAAGAAGTTCAGAGAAAAATTGTGGAAGAAACAAGAAATTTAAATGAGAACGAAACAATAATTATAAATACACTGGAACGTCAGAAAAAAAATTACGAGAAATGTGACGAGGTTGATGGAGGATATGGAGAGCATTTAATTTAGTGGATTATAAATTTTAATTACTGATTATGTTATTTCTAAATGCAGTAAACAGAATTTAAGAACTATATATTATATCTCATTTTGTAAAATATAGCAGAAAGTAAAGTAATTCAGACGTCAAACCTTAATGTCATTATATTTGAGAAATTAACCCTTACGTCCAGATAGCAGCAGGTATGTAAATAGGAAATAGTATTTCTTAATTCAAAAATCTTCAATTTTTTAAAAACCTCCAAGTCTTGATACATGATATATTATACAAAAAATATGCAGAATTTAAACTCATGAGATAATGTGGTATATTACACTTAAAAAAACAAAGCTGAGATGTGCCTTGCTTTATGAAACATATTAAAAGAAAAGCACTTGTAAGGGCAGATGAAAATGTTTTCAAACCTTAAATATAATAGAGATGTTTCCATTTAAACAGATATCTGGATCACCCTATATATGGTTTTAAAAAATATTCTCATGGTATAGGTAATTTTATATTACTTTTTTTTGTTGGCATATTATTCAGCTAAAATTAAATATAGTTATATTCGTCTATTATTTTCAACAAAAAAATACATTTGACGCAATTTAATCCTCAACGATATTTTGCCAAAAGAAATATTACTCTAATTACCCTCTTTATTTTCTAAGATCAAATCATATTGATATAATTTTCTCTTGTGGTTTTATTCACGATAACAGTTTATCTGATATCTCTTTAGGTGATACGAACCAAATTACAATGTTTCTATGTTATTTAGAAACAAATTATAGAATTTAGATAAGGATATGACTTGGATTTTTATAAATGTAACTTATCGACGTTTCGGTTAAATGAGATTGGTGATTTTGGGACAATTGCTGCGGGAACATGCCATCGATTGTCTTTAAATAAAACAACCATTTATTTTCAGAGGGTGCAAACGGTGACGGTATGGCTATAGTAACGTCGCTACGTTCGTTTGACAGGGAGCAACAGAAAGAGTTTCACATTCCCATTGTTATCAAAGATCACGGCAACCCCGCTATGACTGGTACTAGTACCCTTACCGTAGTGGTTGGAGATGTAAATGACAATAAAATGCAGCCAGGATCGAAGAATATATTCGTATATAATTATCAAGGTAAAATTTTGTTTTTTTTTTCTATTTATATATTTTTGGGATATCTAGATTAATATCGTTTTCAAACAAATTCAAATTTTGAAGGAGTACAACAATTTAAGAGCGCAGAAAAAATGGTATATAGGTGTGTATAACAAAAAACAAAATGGCAATACAATGATGTCAATAACTATAAACATATTAAAAAGCATATGAAACTTAACAAAACTATGCTAGGCATCCCGCAAAAATTTCGGAAAATAAATCAAAAGTAAGAAACAGACAAATATTTACAAAATTAAATAAAATAATCATATTAAGATTAAATCACGGAGCAAAATGTTGCTTAAGCTATAAACCTATAAGTATAAAATTAATTACGCATAAACTAAATATTTGAACTCTGTAAGGCCACTATGAATATGATAAACCTATATGTAAAGTTCGAAGTACGAGTCTGTATCTACTGAAGGAATACGGCATGGGCGTACGATATTTTTATTAAATATAACTTTAATATCTCTTACTAGCTAGGTAAATCCTACAATTTAATTTATTCGAAAATATGTTTTATTACTAATTCAACATTACTAAAATCCTGTCTTTACGCTATTAATATTTTAATTTAAATGCATTAAAATAAAATAATCCTTACCGCAAAATAAGACATTATAAGACGGAACAAAATTAACAGTAAACGTGCTCATCTCGTGCCACTTTCGCTGATTTTGCTTGCTCCTTACCACCTCTACGTCGTAAACACAAACTCGTTCGACAAACTATAAACAATATAAAAGCAACTCTGAAACCGTTCAAACTAAATTAAAAAGTTGTAGGATAAAACTAATTCACCGTGCAAATTGTCTATTCAAACGGTATTAACCTGATCGAAACACAAACGAGCTTCAGGGATCTTACCAACTTGTGTCGGGCTACAAATATTAAAAAGCGTCTTCGAAATACAAATATAAAAAATGCCAAGTAAGCAATACCTTTTAGAATAATTTGAATTTGATTTTATGGGCGAATCCTACCTTATTTTCAAAACCGAGGAGTGTAAGGAAAACTTGTATTATTAGTCATTGCAATTTGTAAAGTTATCGCTTATGCAGATGAAGGCAGGTTTGTCTTCGAAATGTAGAATATTTTTCTTTGCTAGGACCACTGAACTGACATTTGTAAGTACCAATTTATACCCTACGAGCAGAACCGGATAAGAGCCACATCCTATCCTATTCTCCTCTCATACTCATATAAGATTCAGGTGACATTAAAGGTAGTCAGTTGGAATAAAAACCTTTTTCATAAGTCTGGGATTTATCTTCATTTCGAAGTTGCAAACTCTTTTACTTTAATTACTTATTTACTTGCATTTAAACTAAATGCATCGTCATCGCCACAGTACAAAGAGAAGGTGCATAATTTTAAAAGCAGTGAATTACCTTCTTGCACGCTACACCATGTAATATTTAACCATATCTAACTAATATATTAATTTATAATTATTTCTTAACTCTTTATACTGTTAATATTTTTAGTTTGAACCAATTGGATATATATCATTATTTGCTGGTTTTGATTTATTTACTGTTCCAAAACTTCACCCTGTTTCATTCTTCTCAGGGCCATATGGTTTGTCTTTATCCAATTGGCGTGTCATTATTAAACTACTACGATAAATTTTTCTAACAAGCTATGAAATATACAGGGCGCGGTCAAAACTTAGGGTGATCGAGCTGTAATCTTTTAAATGGGACATCTAGTATGTTGTTGAATTTTTGAATTTCATGGATAGCAGGAACATTAAATCTAAACAGTACTACTTAGAATATAACAGCTTACTAATTTATATTTTTATATTGCTCTGTGATTGTTCAACGGTGCGTAAATCCTTGATTATTAGTCTTCTCCTCTTCACTTTAGCCTCGGAAAACCGTGTTCAAGGGGGCGTAAGTCATCATCAGTATAAACGATATGGTGGTTTAATTCTGATTTTTTTTTATTTTATGCCTATTTAGATTCAAATATAAATTTGAACGTATTGATAATATCACATTCTTAAAGTTGAACTGCAACTTAATTTATCTTAACTCATTGTTTACCATAACACACAGTTCAAATAATGTTTACTAGACTAACTATTTGTTTATCTTACATGCGAATCAGCAAGTTTAGTTAGCATTGATAGTTAAACAATCTGGCATCTACATGACTGAATTGTTTTGGTATTAATTACCACACGTTAGAATAATGAATTTAGAATAATTACTATTTTTATAGATTGTGTGGTCAAAATAGGAAAAAATATGTTGATTAAATGAAATGATATATTTATTACCTTGGATTCAAATTAAAATATTGATATTTTTTGTCAATGTGTCATATTGTATTAGGTATATTTGTGTACCCTCATGTGATAACTGTTGAGTAAATTTTTTAATCTTTCAAATTTGACATTAAAATAATGGAATACTCATAAATAGCAGTTGTTTTCAACTAATCAGAAAACAGGCAGGAATCATTTTGCACACAGTTTTCATTGTTTTAAATATTTTCTTAGTTTTCTGGTAGTTGAAAGTTTAACCAACGAAGACCTCGGCCTATTCTTCCTCTGTGAATCGAATGTTTGTCTTACTAATTCGTGCATTTAAAGATCATCTGCTACACTCATGCAGATTAAACTGAAAAATAGCGTTTAGCAACTTAGCTTACATTCCTACATGTATACCGAGAAGTCTTGATAATTTTCGTTACACTTGCTACGCTACCACAGTATAACTGAAATAATTAAATGAACGCCGATTACACAATTTTGTTTGCCTACTGTATTCGCGTCCTTTTCGTCGATTCCTGTTCATATCCTTTTAAAACCAGGTTTTCAGTGCCAATGTGTTGACACCCTATACTTATGAAAATATTTTACCTAGACGCAATGAGCAACTACCTTTTTATTCCACCTAGGCCGTTGCTTCGTTCCACTTGTTCTGTACCCAAATGTAACCCTAGTTATACGGAAATGCGCGTAGGTTAAACCACAAATATTAATTGAGATTTCGAGGAAGCACACAATTTACAGCATTTTTCTATTAATGGTTGGCCCCAATAATTATGTTCAGGTCATTTCTCTTATGACCTAGCTATTTAAGTGTTTGCCAGGCGATAAGTCATGACATAATATAAAACTAATTAGCGTTATTAACACTTATCCCGCTGTTATTTACTTTTTATGTGACTCCCCCCAAGCTTAAATTGAAACTGGTAAGTTGGTAAGATAAATCCTACATTCCCTAATAAATGAAATACTGCACTAGCACTGAGTTTTAATGATAATTCATCAAAATATCAAAAATCGACATCAGGGATGTTTTGATAAATACAGGTACCCTAATCGCTATGTATTATAACTGAACTTGCTCTCTAGGTCTTAATGTTAAACTGTAACCTGCAATTCAAGCCTATTTTTAGTACACCTTGCCCCATGATTGGTGATGAATTTCGAATAGAGTTTCCTTTTAAAACATGTAGTACTTTTCCTGGCCAAAGTCGGAAATAGGTTCAGATTTCTAAGACAAGAAGAGGTTTTCTCGATTACTTCTTTACTTTACCCGGGCCTCTGCTACTCAAAGCCACTTTTTACGAGTTGGTCATTACTGATTAACCATTTGGGCAGCGGAACATTCGTGATAGATATACCGACTTATTTTCCGAAGTACCCAGTCGGGAAACGGAACGAGTTACCTGATGTGAAAATTTTTTTCTGATTAACTCTCCTCAAAGATTTTTAAGTTTCTATATCAACTTTCAAGGCTCGCTTCTTGATTTTCTCACCGAAAAATTTGGAACTACCATTTAGCCCAGCTATTAAAATGTTTTTACTAAGAACAGTTAAAATTCCTAAGTGGACGAAAATTTTCATGTTATAATTAGCATTTTAACATGTTTCGTAATTTCCAACCTCGATTTTAGTCCCGCCACTTTCAAAATTATTATAATTAAAATTGGTTATTTCAGGTAACATGTATTTTGCATTCCAATCCTGAGTCTTTGACTCACTAAATATTCTTATTAGAAACGGCCCGTGGCCAAGGTTTCTTAGAGCAAAGTGTGGGAGACCTGCTTTTAAAGCGCACAACTAGTAGGTGATAGTCCTTGTAGTTACTACCTCTAATTGCGCGTTATAATGAAATCTAAAAATAATAAAAGTCAGCTGCGGTTCAATTCTGACTTCAGGTCTTGTGATGTTAAACACAATGCCGTTTATTTGGATAATATTTCTATAGTAAGTTATATTGTTTTAGTAAGGCAAATGGTAGGTGCTATTGTTGCACGTTTATATCAATTTTCCATAGGCAAAATAGCTATTAGACGCGATTCGGGAATTATTTCTTGAAACTTAAATATCAATATAATTTTTAAAACAAAATTATTGTTTTATTTGAATGTTCTTTCTTGGCAAACTTGTACAAACTGGAGTTAATTTGCAACAATTATGAAATAACTTGTTGAAACAATTTAACCAGAATTAATTACTAACTCCGGTTCATCGCTGCAAGCAAAGTAATCGGTAACCTCCGAATGCGTCTATCCTGAAATTCTATCCCGAAACAGCTAGAGTTATGGCGGCACTCGAGACGTTTGTCAGAAAGTCTAGACATATGTGTGGTTTTATCACAGTAAAGCCCAAATATAATTAATGTTATTACCATGTTTTCTTTTAGGTATTTACTACCTGCAATTAAATAATCAATTTTGGGGGATTTCCATATTAATTAAGAACGCTTAACTTGCTTTGTGCGGCACTTGGCGTCGC
>MU181922.1:291727-316777 GCA_016904865.1 Pissodes strobi | reverse complement strand
CCGAAAGTTGAATCGACGACTAACCCAAACTAACCAAATCTATTAAAGTTGATTAATAACGTATCGGAACCGCTTTAAATGACTAAAATAAGTTGAGAATAAATGAAACTAACCGAAACTTGAATCGACGACTAACTCAAAATAACTAAATCTATTAAAATTGATTATAATGTATTGAAACCGGTTCAAATGACTAAAATAAGTTGAAACTAAGTGAAACTATCCGAAAGTTGATTGGACGGCTATTCCAAACTAACCAAATCTATTAAAATTGATTATAACGTAACGGAACCGGTTCAAATGATTAAAATAAGTTAAGAATAAGTAAAACTAACCGAAAGTTGATTCGACGACTACACCAAACCAACCAAATCTATTAAAACAGATTTTAATTTATCGAAACCGGTTAAAATGACTGAAATAAGTTGAAATTAACCGAAAGTTGATTGGTCGACTAACCCAAACTAACCAAATCTATTAAAATTGATTATAATGAAACGGAACCGGGTCACATGATTAAAATAAGTTGAGACTAAGTGAAACTACCCGAAAGTTGAATCGACTACTAATCCAAACTAACCAAATCTATTACAATTGATTATAACGTATCGGAACCGGTTCAAATGATTAAAATAAGTTGAGACTAAGTGAAACTAACCGTAAGTTGAATCGACGACTAACCCAAACTAACCAAATATTTTAAAATTGATTATAACGTATCGGAACCGCTTTAAACGACTAAAATAAGTTAAGAATAAGTTAAACTAACCAAAAGTTGAATTGACGACTAAATTTGCATAAACCTAAATATTGACACATTGTCTTCACGTTTTAGTGACATAACCATATTATGTATTTTACGCGACCTGGTATAAATAACAAGAAAAAGTGTAGATTTTGTCGTAATTTAAAAATCGGAAGTCCATAGAGCAATGACAACTGTATAAAAAAGACATATACATTTTTTGGTATTGTTTAAAGTTAGTTTTGATGTATTTGCGACAAGCAAGGTCAGAATAAATTAAATAATTTTACTTAAAATTAGGCTATTGACGCTAAAATGTACTAGATTAATTTTGTAGACTGCTGTATTATATTATTATTATACTTTATGCTTATTTTGTAACTAACTAACTGTAAATTTAGCAAATTTATTTCGAGAAAAACGTTAAAAGATCAAACCTTTTTGTTGCCGTATAATTCTTCATTTTTTTTTTAGCTTAACTATAAACAATGCCGACAAGTTTATATGATATTGTATATACAGTTGTCATTGCCCTATCAACGATTTTTAATTGCGACAAAATCTGCACTTTTCCTTTCTATTTATACCAGGTCACGTGAAAGACAGAATATGGTTATGTCACTAAAACGTGAAGACAATTTGTCAAAATTTATGTTAAAATATGTCAACTTAATCCCCTATTAATATAGGATTCAGCGAGAATATTAATTATAGTCCTTGATACGATTATGATTTCAGTAAATTGGACGGTTCAAGCAATTGTCAAATCTGACAGTGAAACAAATTCGTCATGCTTATTTCTTGTTTCTTTGTTTCTTGTTTCCTTATTTAACAGCTATCGAAAAAAGTGTTTTAGCCCCACTCCAAATATTTTCAACCAGTCGCCGAAAATCGGCAGATTGTCTTCAACATGACTACTAACCGTGAAGCATTGAAAGAAGACGTTAAAATTTTTGCTCGGTAAATAGTTCACGTTTTTTACCGATAAACTTTACAGTTTCGGACAAAAGTCGGCATATACATATTTCTCGGGTCACTCAATCCGATAGTGAAGTTATTTGCTTGTTCTGGTGCACGAATTATCTGTATTTTAATGTGTTTAATTAACCTTTTCCACTTGTTAAAATGACTAACTGTGTTTTTTGCAAGGAGATAATAACATCTCGCAAAAAACTGTGCTGTAGCGAATGCAAAAATGCTTCCCATATCGCTTGTATTCACAAGTCCGTCGATGTTGCCAATTTGATATCAGAGGTTAGTGGTTTATCTTGGAAGTGTGATTCTTGTGTGTCTAGATGCATATCTATCGACCAGGTCAGCTTAAAACAGTTGATAAATGATCAACTGCAGTTAGCCCTTACTAGCCTCACTACTGCCTTCGAGTCATTAAGAACTGACCTATCCTCGGCCATATCAGAAAAGGTATTGACTTTCAGCCGAAGTAGTAGCTTGCCCTATCAACCTTCTAGCTATGCGTCCATCGTCAGAAATAATACACAACCTGCAGTACTTGTCGTTCCCAAAAATCAATCTCAGAGTGCCGAAAAAACGAAGCAAGACATGACAGATCAAATTGATCCCACTGAATTAAACCTACGTTTGGCTAAAGTCAAATCTGTAAGCAATGGATCCATCTTAGTAAGTTGCAAAAATTTAGAGGAAAATAAGAAGTTCAGGGAGTTAGCCGAACTGAAGCTAGCAGGAACTTATGAGGTGCGGGAGATCCACGGTGTTAATCCAAGAGTGCGTATCGTTGGCTTTTCGGAGTGTTATGCTGAGGAAACTTTACTGTCAATTTTACGACAATTAAATGCAGATACTTTTTCCATTGATTCCTCATGTGAGGTAATAAAAATTTGTAAAACAAAGAAAAATGAGAAAGTTTTTCAGGCTGTTATACAACTGGATAAAGTTACATATGAAAGAATTTTAAAGGTGGGTAATGTATTTATTGGTTATGATGCATGTTCTGTATTTGATGCGGTTGAAGTAAGTCGCTGTTACAACTGTAACGAGTACAACCATTCATCTAAAAGTTGTTCTAAAACTTCTTGTTGCCCTAGATGTGGTAAAAATCATAGTGTTAAAGATTGTAATTCTCAAATTTTAAATTGTTCTAATTGTGTAAATTTTAATACGTCTAATCGTGGCAACACTGTTGTCGACACCTCCCATGCTGCTTGGGATATTACCAAGTGTTCTGCTTATAAAAATGCATGTGCGAAACTTCGCGCCAATCTATTGGGCCAATAGCAATTAAATAACTCATCTTCTTTTATTATTCCCACCATGACATTGACCCCACCTTCCAACATATCATCTTTCACCTTTGAGCATGCACAGTTCCATCATCTTTCAGTGTACTATCAGAATACGCGCGGACTTAGAACTAAAACTGTTGATATGCTAAATACCACGTCGTGCTGTTCTTTTGATTTACTTGCGCTTACTGAAACATGGTTAGATTCCTCAGTATTAAGTGGTGAACTAATATGTCACAAATACAACGTATTTAGAGCAGATAGAAATTTATTGGAAACTAATAAATCGCGGGGGGGCGGTGTTTTAATCGCCGTAAATAAAGATTTTAATTCATCACTGATTAAAATTCCTAAAAATGATCTTCTTCCGGAGATTGATTTGGTGGGTGTTAAAATATCATTTCAGTTCTCTTCCATGTTTGTGTTTGTTGTCTATATGCCACCGCCGGTGACCTCTAACCTTTTGTTAAATTTGTTTGACTGTTTGACTTCTTTGGACTGTTTCTTTGGTAGAAATGTTTGTATATTGGGTGATTTCAATATATCGTGCTATTCGGACTCTCTGACTGGTAGAAGGAATGATAACTTGGTATATACCTTGAATAATTTTTTAACTTGTTTAAATTTTGCGCAAAGTAATAAGATAGAGAATTGCAATAATAGAATTCTGGATTTAGTGATTCACAATAACGAACGGTGTATTGTTGAAAAATCGATTGAGGTCCTTGTTGATGAGGATAATCACCACCCTGCTCTTTCGGTGTCGCTGAAGTATTGCCAATCGGCAAGTTTTAAACGTCAGTTCCATCTGGACCTTCAAGATAGATATAACTTTCGAAAGGCAAATTTTCTTGGATTATATAATACCCTATTATCTCTCGATTGGTCCTCTTTGGAAGCTGCAAAATCGGTTGAAGCTGCTTCCGATATTTTTTACAATAAAGTATTCCAAACAATTGATAGTTTCGTGCCTAAGTATGGTAAAATTCCTAAAAGAAATTATCCTCCCTGGTTCTCACGTGACATTATAGCTAACTTAAAACAAAAGAGTATTTTTTTCAAAAAATTTAAAAAGTATGGAAACACTCAGGATTTGGATAAGTTTAAAGTTCTTAGAAGTCAAATTAAGGCGGGTGTTTCGAGATCGTATAAGCAATATATTCAAAAAACTGAACAGGATATTAAAAGAGATCCTAAATTGTTCTGGAATTTTGTCAGAAATAAAAGAGAACTAAAGGGACTTCCAAAGAGCATGTGTTATAAAGGCACAACTGTGGATAATGTGCCTGGTATTTTGGATTCATTCGCTGATTTTTTCAAACAGTCATTTTCTTCTTATGGCTCTCTTAATATTAATACAGATAACGAAGTGTTTTGTACACCTGTTATAGACATATCATATTTTTCGGAACAGGAAGTCATTAATGCAATAAAAAATCTGAAGCCTAGATTCACGACAGGACCGGACTCAATACCCGCATTTCTTATAAGGGATTGTAGGTTTGTTCTCGCGAAACCTCTTCAGATATTATTTAACTTATGCTTGCGCACGAAATCCGTTCCTACTATATGGAAAACTTCGAAAGTTTGTCCTGTATTTAAGAAGGGTGACAGATCGGATGTAGTTAACTATAGACCGGTATCAATAATCTGTAATTTCTCCAAGATATTTGAGTTTTTACTTCATGACCATATGTTTCCTTTAACTAAAAATTTAATAGTGCCTGAACAGCATGGTTTTTATAAAAGCAGGTCTACAACAACAAATCTTTTAATTGTTACTCAGGATATCGCGGAGGCAATAGATGACGAATATCAGACGGATGTCATTTATTTGGACTTTACAAAAGCATTTGACCAACTAGATCATCGTATCCTACTCCACAAATTAGCTAGATTTGGTCTTTCTGATGCACTGGTCGATTTTTTTGATTCATATTTGAGTAATCGCATGCAATATGTGGAGGTGTGTGGCTCAAAATCCGATCAATACGTAGCGAATTCTGGCGTCCCGCAGGGTTCTGTACTGGGCCCCCTTCTTTTTAATTACTTTATTAATGACATTGGGTCTAAACTTGACATTAATTATTTACTTTATGCCGATGATGTAAAATTATATATGAAAATAAAAACTTGGAATGACTGTGTGAGACTGCAATCTAACCTTAATCTAATTAGCGAATGGTGTTTAGAAAACAGGCTACAGCTCAACGTGGCAAAGTGTAACGTTATGACTTTCACCACTAAAATATTACCAATTACTTTTCAATACTTATTAAATGATAGTCCGGTTTGTCGCGTAAACACATTTAGAGACCTTGGTGTCATTTTTGATCCCAAACTTTCCTTTTCTTCCCACATCGATACCATTATTTCGGAAGCATCCAAGGCTTATGGTTTCATTCTAAGATGCACTAGAGACTTCAACACCACGGATGCAATCAAGTCGCTATATTTTTCTTATGTTCGTTCTAAATTGGAGTATGCCTGCGTAGTCTGGTCTCCTGGATATAATCTATGTATTGATAGATTGGAGAGAGTTCAATGTAAATTTTTAAAATATGTCTGTTTTAAGTGTGATGGACACTATCCTATTCAAGGTTTTCCGCATGATGATTTACTTGGTAGATTTAATTTTTCTTCTTTAAAATCTCGACGGGACTATTTCACTATTGTTACTTTGTCCAAGTTGTTGAATAATAATTTAGATTGTCCCAATATCCTTTCAAGGCCGAATTTTAGTGTTCCGCGTGTAAGCAGTCGATATCAGAACTTATTTTACCTACCTACTGCCAGAACTAATATCCTAAAGTTCTCACCGCTTTATGTAATGTGTAGCATGCAAAACCACGAATGTAACATTGACTTATTTAATATTTCTACAGAGTGTCTTCGTCGCATATGGAAGCATTGAAAAACTTTCACATTTTCGTCTTGAATAATGCTTAGTATAATTTTTATGTATCGTTTTTTTTTTTCTCTGTCTTAATTATTTTTTAATGTTAAATGTTTTTTAACGTTTTTTTTGTGTTATTAGTTTCTGTTACTTATACGGTAGGTATATATTTTTTTCCTCTGATAGGTTAAGTCAAATATGGACTTTATTATTTTTATTCTATATTTTTTTGTAATTATTGTCATTATGTCCTTCCTGCCTTGTAGTTGGGTTTTTATAACCTGTAAGGTAGGCAGCGTAAATAAATAAATAAATAAATAAATAAACATGTGGAGCGTTTTGATTTAGATTTAATCAGTCGTTCGTGTGTAGGCATATTGTTATATTAGCCATTTGAATCGATTCCGATACATTAAAATAAATTTTAATAGATTTGGTTAGTTTGGGTTAGTCGTCGATTCAACTTTCGGTTAGTTTTACTTATTCTCAACTTATTTAAGTCATTCAAAGCGATTCCGATACGTTATAATCAATTTTAATAGATTAGGTTAGTTTGGGTTAGTCGACGAGTCAACTTTGGGTTAGTTTCACTTAGTCCCAACTTATTTTAATCATTTGAACCGGTTCCGATACCTTAAAATCAGTTTTAATAGATTTGGTTAATTTTCGTTAGTCTTCCAATTAACTTTCGGGTAGCTTCACTTAATTCCAACATATTTTTGTCATTTGAACCGGTTTCAATACGTTATAATCAATTTTAAAAGATATGGTTAGTTTGGGTTAGGCGCCGATTCAAGTTTCGGTCAGTTTCACTTAGTGTCAACTTATTTTATTCATTCGAACAGGTTCCGATACGTTATAATCAATTTTACTTGATTTGGTTAGTTTGGGTTAGTCGTCCAATCAACTGTGGGTTAGCATCATATAGTTTCAACTTATTTTAGTCATTTGATCCGGGTGCGATATGTTATAACCAATGTTAATAGATTTGGTTAGTTTGGGTTAGTCGTCGATTCAACTTTCGGTTAGTTTCACTTAGTCTCAACTTATTTTAATAATTTGAACCGATTTCGAGACGTTATAATCAGTTTTAATAAATTTGGTTAGTTTGGGTTAGTCGTCCATTCAACTTTCGTTTAGTTTCACTTAGTTTCAACTTATTTTAGTCATTTGAATCGGTTCCGATACATTATAATCAAATTTAATAGTTTGGGTTTGTTCGGGTTAGTCGTCGATTCAACTTTCGGTTAGTTTTACTTATTTTCAACTTATTTCAGTCATTTAGATCGGTTTCGAAAAGTTTCAATCAACTTTAATAGATTTGGTTAGTTTGGGTTAGTCATCGATTCAACTTACGATTAGTTTCACTTATTCTCAACTTATTTGAATCATTTGAAAGGGTTCCGTTACGTTATGATTAATTTAAATAGATTTGGTTAGTTTGGGTTAGTAGTCCAATCAACTTTCGGTTAGTTTTACTTATTCTCAGCTTATTTTAGCCATTTGAAGCGGTTCCAATACGTTATAATCAATTTTAATAGATTTGGTTAGTTTGGGTTAGTCGTCCAATCAAATTTCGGCTAGTTTCACTTAGTCTCAACTTATTTTAGTCATTTGAACCGGTTCCGATACGTTATAATGAATTTTAATAGATTTGGTTAGTTTGGGTTAGTCGTCGAATCAACTTTGGGTTAGTTTCACAGGGCCAAAATATATTTAATATTTACAAACCATTCCATTATCGTTTTATATATACTTATATCGAAGAAATAGCAAGCAAAATCATATTCTTTCTTAAAAAAATCTGACACCTAGACGATTTTTCCGGCCTTGTCGCCTCTAATTTTATTACTATGTAAAACTATTCCCTGATCCGGCTATAGATTTACCTATACCCTACATTGCTTCGTATATTTTCCACCGAAGTCCAAAATATTAAAATACAAATAAAGTTAAGGATTTTCACAAATCCGACTCTGTTCTGAACACTCTGCCTACACACGAACGACTGATTAAACTAAAACCAAAACGCTCCACATGCTGCCAACAATCTGCGAATTTTCGGCGGCTGGCAGAAAATATTTGGGGGAGTGGACCTACTAGTTTATGTATACTTTGGTGGTATGATGGGATCAATCGCAGGGTGCACACGTATTTCAGGAACATTGTGCAACAATTTCATCATTAAAACTAGGGCAGTCGTGTTTTATGGAATCGTGTACATTTAAAATAGTAACTTTTTCACTTACCGATAATGGAGAATTATTAGAACATCGTTTCGTTGGAGTGAATGTCGCAATTTTATTAATATTCTCATAATGCTGTTAACACTCTGGCGTAACAGCAAATACTTACAAGCAATTGTATGTAATCACTTGGTTCGTTATTGCGAGATTGGTATCGTTTAGGTAGGAAGATATTGATTTAAATGAGACCGTGAGTGACTAGCCTTCCGGTTTTGTTAGTAGTAGGCACGGTAATAAATTATTTTTTACCGTGGTAGTAGGATATTTTAAAAAGACTTCGTTCATAGTCACTACCTATTTATAATTTAAATGTGTGAACAGTTATATTTTATATAAGATAATACATATTATAGTTGATATGGTATATGTTTTGAGAGTGCCTTGATCCCTTATCAGAGATGTAAGGTATGAATCTTTATTTCAGGATTTGCCCAAATCCATGTCTGAAAGATTCAGAGACAAGATCTCTGATCTCTTGAGTATAGATCGAGAGAACGTGGACGTATTCAGCGTACAACTTCGAAGAAAGCATCCACCTGTGACAGATGTCCGTTTCTCAGCCCACGGAGGTTCTCCTTACTACAAACCTGTAAGGTTGAACGGTATGGTGCTGATGCATCGCGAAGAAATTGAGAGAGCTGTCAACATCAATATCACTATGGTGAGTTGAAACAAAATTCTATATTTAGCAATAAATGTTAGTTTAGTTACTAGATGATCTAGGTAATTAAGAGTTTTATGCATTATATTTATGTTCAGAGTTCAATGAAAACAATATTTCGGTATTTCGAATTTATGTTTGAAATATATGTGCTAAAAAGCTAATTAGTTACTTATCTTAAAATGGGCAACAACTCTGATTTTATTCAGGAAGCCTTATATCTATGTTTTCTATCAGGATAATGCAATTCTGATTTTACCCAGCTTGAAAGCTATGAAATGCAAGTACATCTTTGAACTTTTTTCAACATAACTTTATATGCTACAATGTGAGGCAATTATGCCGTTGCAAGATATTCTAAAACATATCTTACGGCTAAACAGACCAATGTTGCACCCTTTATTACCTTTATATTCGAAATGAGTCATAAATCTCAGTTGATTATCAAGGCTGAATATATGAACAAATTTTATACTCTTATTTGATATGCAAACAAATAGAGTGGCACAACATGGACTTGGATATCAATTGAATAGAGATTTAGAAAATCTAAGATTTGCTGCCGTTACTGCCTTGATAACATACAGTGTAAAAAGGACGCCAAGATTTTGAGACAACTAAATCAAACCTCTAGATTCACTGGGCATTTATGGCCAGCCTAGTTGTAAGCAGAAAAATCCCTGTTCGTTCCAGAACATTGACTAAGTAACGAGGCATATGAATTTCTGTACCGCGAGATCCGAAGACTTGGAATTTTAGGAAGGGCTTTCAAACCAGTGTATTCTGCCTTTTACGGCAAGTAGTATAGATACTTTAACATATAAAATCTCGAAACGCGCCTTGCTGGGAAATAGGTTTGCACCGTGCGAATATACTTTTGAGACGAATCAACGTATTAAGAGGCAGGGTACATCATATTTTTAGGAATTTTATCAAGAATTATATATCATAACCACTTTGTCATAACACAGTCATAAGAGGGTTATAGGGGGTGTGACATGAAACCCTTGTAAAAATATGAACATTTATTTGTATCAAGAATGTAAGAAAATTGAAATTGGATTCAAATTTTAAGGCGGGAACAGACTAAGCAAACATTGTTGAACAACAGTTGAGCAACAGTTGATTAGCTGTTGACGAACATAAACATGCTGGAAGTTGACGAACTTGTTCGGAAACATCGACCTACCTAGTTGTCTGCTGGTTACTTGGTGTTCGTTCAGTTATTGTACGTCTTGGCATATTTTTGTCTTTTTAAAAACATTAAATGTTTATATCCAAACCAGTGAGAAATGTACAATTCCTGTTCTCTTTGGCCGTATTTTGTGGCACGTTTACCACATTCTCCCCTAAACTGGGTCTGCAGGACTTTCCATTTTCGCTCAATTTCAGCTCGTAAAATCCCTAAAGTTTCAGCTATTTTATTAAATGCATCAGTACGTTCGTTTTTGTTTGCTTAGTCTGTTCCCGCCTTTTAAATGAAAGTGATCAATAGAACAAAATGAAAAACTGATTTGGCCGATTTTTATAATCTCGAATATTGTTATAGAAAGTTCTTCGTAAAGTAAAATAAATTTATGTTATACGGGGTGTCGCGATTATGCTGCGATAAAAGTATCTTACAATGCTCGATTAAATGAAAACAAATACGAATTATTCCATTTTCAAATTGCTGGTAGAGGCCATAGACTAATGTACCAAAACAAGATCATTATTCCCTGATAGCACAAAATATTTTATAAATATTTTTGCAAAACATTTGTTAAATATTTGCGTGACAGATTTTTAAATATTTAATAAATATCTGTTTTGAATATTTTATATATATTTGAATTATTTATTTTACATTTGTTTTAAATATGTATTTAATATTTTATTGAATTATTTGTTTTATATATACTTACCTATTTGAAACTCGACTTTGAATACTTATTTCATATTTTCTTAATTATTTGAAGGGATCATTTTGGAATGGGACTAATGGGAGTACAAATGTTGATGGTTTATAAAAATAGTTCTGATTAATTTTTATTTTTTTTTTCATAATTGTTATCATTCGATATTACTTTCGTAGTGTTGCCCTGAACATTACTATTTCATGAAAATAATTGTAATCACTAATAACATTACCTTAGAATGAATAGTGCTTGACGATTCTAATAAAACACGGGGTCTTTTACTTATTAAAGGCTGCTTCATTTTTTTAAGTCTATATCTCGCACAGTAGGTGGAGTTTCTATACTTTTTTCATTTTTATCGTTGTTCGGGTAAACCGTAAAGCAAGCAGACGATCAAAAAATGAGCAATGGAACCATACATTCAAACAAACATACCTTGCTGTTACATAACAGACTATAACAAATAACAAATAAACTAAAATTAGTTTAACACGTACACGAACCTGCACAAAACAACGACAAACAACCTCCAACGATTTACCAAAAAACTGCCCTTACTGTATCACAAATATTGCAGCAATCGTATAAAATAACTTGAATTATTAAGGAGAAAAAAGATGAAACCACGATAAAGTAAATTGAATGAACACGATACAAATATCCTGGAAAAAAATGGGAGTGCCTTCCCATTCCTAACCTAACAAACAGCAAAAATGGGATAATCGGAAAAACGACTGACGCGTCGCGCCATGTTCAGCCACAAAGTGAGACAGAATGAAATAAACATGAGTTCCAAAATATTTATTTAATATTAGTTAAATATTTGCAATAAATATTATGTTTTTACAAATGTTTCTAAATATTATTGGTTCTACTAAAGTATGAATTTCTTTGAGAAACCACGGAAATCACAGCAATTGATCAATGCAATGTTTTTACTATTAATAATAGGTAGCGAGCATAGGACCAAGGCAATTTAACTGAATTTTGAAATATTTATTTAATATTACGTAAATACTTGCAACAAATATTTTTTTGGAAATGTTTCCTAAATATTTTATTTTGCTAAAAAATATTCAATAAAGATATCAATATTTTAAAAATATTTATAAAATATTAACTGCTATCTGGGTTGTTATACTTACGCAGTATCCCAATTTCATTGTGATTGCATAATGATGTCTCTTAAATAAAATTAAATATTTCAGTTTTCACGAGAACATGTCTCTTATTTGTGAAACTTGAGAAAATAAGAACAGAATTTCCACAATACTCTAATTCTTCGGATTCCCTTCCAATTTTTGAAGTGAAATTTCTTTTTTATCCGATCGGACGAAACACTACTCCTTTCCGATGTGTTTTCTCACCGCAAGTCATGATTCCAGTATATTGTATTCGTTGCTTGGCAACATGCAATAACTGTACAGGAATATAACATTTCCGTCCTAGGACAGAAATATAACATTTCCGTCCTCTTCAAACACCTTGTTTGTCAGATCTGACGTTTATCAAAAGTAACATTTAGCAGTAGTTTCCGTAGTTACGTAATAAACTTCAAACTCGCTGGATTCAAAATTTGATATTATGTTGAGTTTAAATTTAAAACACCGTTTTTATTTGGAGTAATATTTGGCTCTATTTTTATAAATACGTATTCCAAGTAATCCCGATCGGATAAAAAATAGTATGTGCAACTCGTAGTAAAAGCACATTCCTAGACTCCTGTGTTGCTGGCCTCGGCTGCGCCTCGTCAATCAATTACCACAGTTATCCAGGAATGTTTTGCTTTTCCTACTAAATAGTTACACAATATACTATAGGGAGCGTAAAGTCAGAAAAAATGCTCATCAAAGTAAAACTTTAATTAAATATGTTCCAGTATAGCTAGGGGGTTGAAATGTTCAGGTCAGGTAAAATAAGGATTCTGGACGAAAACCGGACCCCGTACCCGCTACCGATCGATCAGGAGAGGGGGGGAGAAGGAAAAACTAAAATAATTAATTTCGGGCGAACGGGAAGAGCTACGGGGGTCAGATACTCCCTGGATACCCAAAAACTTTCGAAAAAATGGGAAAAAATTTAAAAAAACGAAAAAATTGTTTGAAAAGTTAATAAGAGTATTATAAAGCGAAATAAGAAAAAAAGTTAGAGAAACGCGGTTTTCGGCAAAAAAAAGGCCAAGGATTTCAGCTACGATGTCCGGGATGGGAAAAATGGGAAGAAGAAAAAAATGCTTTATGAAAAAAAGACGAACATTTTTGAAAACATGGGAAAAATTTAAAAACAACGTAAAAAATGTTCGGAAAGTTAATAAAAGTATTATAAATCGAAATAAGAAAAAAAATTAATAAAAAAAAGAACAAAAACACAAGAATGTTCGGAAAGTTAATAAAAGTATTATAAAACCGAATAAGAAGAAAAATTAGTAAAAAAAATTGTTCGGAAACTTAATCAAACGAAATACAGAAAAAAGTATTAAAAAAAAAGTAAGACGCGCGGTTTTCGGCGAAAAAAGGTTGAAAGAAAGAAAAAAATAAGTGTCTAAACCGGGGGCAAGAGTTGAGAAAGTTGAGCTTTAAAAAAAATGAAAACTCAATTCCTTGTATCTCTTTCAGAAGTTTGACTTCAGTTGCGTGCTTATAAAGGTGAGGCACATAATTTTTTGTTCTATCTATGAGGTATCTCCTTTATTAGTAGGTATACATAAGCATGGATGAGATAGGCTATAAGAAGATTCTTGTATGGAAGACGTCCAGTGGATGAACTAGATGTGAGTCAACCTGGGTAAAATTCAGTGGCAATGCCTAAGTGAAGCTTAGCTTTAGTAACGAATGCAGCTAAACTAGGCTGATTAATAATGTTAATGATGAAACCTAGCTTCTCTAATATTGTTCAATTCATTCAAAGTTTTATTTGCCATACTGTGCAAAGTTTAAGTACAAGTTCCGAATTTATTTTTATTATAGCTAAACCGACCCACCTCAAATTTAGAAGCTGATCTCCTTACCGGTAATGCGAACTATAACCAGATTGATCTTTAATAATATTCCGATAAAAGTCAAACAAAAAGCGATGGAAAAAGTGATTCTTAAATGATGAACACATCAGTTAAAGTAGTAACTACTTTATGACAAGATCTATAGTCATTGAATGAAATTATTTGAGCTCTTTGGGCAAGGTGACTTTTAGGCAAGTGAAGAATTAGTCTCAGCAGCACAAGTTTCTTGATTAGTATATTATGCTTTATTCTG
Source organism: Pissodes strobi (assembly GCA_016904865.1). Taxonomy (NCBI): domain Eukaryota; kingdom Metazoa; phylum Arthropoda; class Insecta; order Coleoptera; family Curculionidae; genus Pissodes; species Pissodes strobi. The sequence continues at coordinate 302,819 of MU181922.1, read as the reverse complement.
TTGAGTATTTTAGAAATCGGAATAGTTAGAATACACCTGATTATAATTCTTCATTGATTGCCACGAGCAAGATATCTACATATAAATCAATTGCATCAACTATTCCGTACCGAACACATGTTGCGTTGGTATGGCAATATTTTTATACAGATTGGAGACACGCGTGTTTTTTACAAATAGTATCGGAATTGAGAATTTATCAACACCAGATATTGTGGAACAGGCCACAAAAGCCGCGTTTTTCTGTTTTTCTTGCTTGGACATTGACCGCCAATATATTTCCTTGAGGTTGCTGATTTTCTCCTTGAAACCCACATAATTCTGCCTATCTAAGACAAATCGTTCTTGGGATATTATCTTGCGCCATCCGACGATTTATATGATATGATGGTTAACTAAATCGTATCCAAGTTGCTCCAAAAATTGTTTTCTAATGTCTATGTTATTGGCTTTACAAATTATATACTAGTTAATTCCCGTTACGTTTATGGCACTATAAAATAAAACCATGGGCCAACGGCAAGTACCACTGGCGCAGTTATAAATTTTGCAAAGCTTTTCCACTACGTTCACACCGATTTTGGTCTTATTATAGTCGACGATAACTTCGAATTTTCCCATTAAACTATCAATGGTGTCGAGGAAAAGCATAGTGGAGGGAAGTAACACACTTTTTTGCTCGCGGAATAGAAGAAACCAGACTGTGATTTTTCTTGGAATGCAAACATGTTTGTTGGTTCTGATCATTAGACATTTACAAAAGCTGACAGGATTTGTCCATTTTTTTCGTCGGTTTTATCGTTAACTGATGTTTTTCAAAAGGCATTTAACAACCCTATAATGGTAAAAAATTGTCCATAGTAACGTTTATTTTGGCCCTCTAATTGGTTGGCGTAGCCGCGGCACTAACGCTATATTTGAAGTATCAGCTTTGTACGGACCATCTGTCTGCTTGCCTACATATACCTCGATGAGAATGGAATGGAACGGTTTATTGGCATGTAAACTCTAAATTTGCATTTACTATACGAAACCCTTGGCACATCTCATCTACTGTTGTATATTGAGACATGGAATATTACTTTGGTAGATTCGCAGTAAAGAAATAAAAAAATTTATGATTTGCGGCCATTTTGACAAATTTCTATCTTTGTTCTTGGATGGTATTGTCGTCAAAGCGAAATTTGCATAAAAGGAATCCAAATCTTTCAAAAGACGTTATCAGACGATAAATTCTCATAGGCATACCTTTGGTCCTAAATGAATAACTAGCATTTTCGCGACTACTTTCTGTGGCTCCAGATATAAGTATATAAAAGTCCAAGAAGCGCCTTAATTTGAATCAAGTCAGTCTGTTTTGCAGTTCTGTACGATGGGTCATATCTCTTCCATTATGTGTATTTATTTGTATGTTTTACTATTATTTGTACAGGGTGGCCCGTTTAAGAGGGGCCTATACCTTATCTCGCAAACTACGGGGGTTGGAAAAAAATTTAAATACAAAAGTTATTCCTAATAAAATGATCTTTATTTTTTTTGTATTGTTTTAATCGTCACTTTTTTATATACAGGATGGTCGAAGAAAGTTACACTTTTTTAAATGAAACACCCTATATTTTATTACATTTTTGGATTCTACTTAAAGTTCTAAGCATATTTGTTATATATATCTAGAGTTAGTAGTTTCACAGTTATAAACAGTTGAAAATCGGTACTTTGGCTACTTTTCACCTTGGTAGCAGGAATACCATTAAAGATGGAGTTAAATTAATTCCACATTCCTATCTTAACTTTCCAAGAGATATCTGATGGTGCTAACTGATGGTACCTACAGAGGTACCAGATTTGGTACCTATGGTACCACCTGCCAATTAGCACCGTCAAATAGCTCTTGAAAAGTTAATATAGGAATGTGAAATGAATTTTACTCCATCTCTAATGGTCTTCTTGCTACCAAGGTGAAAAGTAGTCAAAGTACCGATTTTCAACTGTTTATATCTGTGAAACTACTAAATCTAGAGGTATAACATCGTACATCAAATATGCTTAGAATTTTAAGTAGAATCCAAAAATGTAATAAAATGTAGGGTTTTCATTTAAAAAAGTGTAACTTTCTTTGACCATCCTGTATATAAAAAAGTGACGATTAAAACAATACAAAAAAAAATAAAGATCATTTTACTAGGAACAACTTTTGTATTAAATTTTTTTTCCAACCCCCGTAGTTTTCGATATAAGGTATACGGTACATTATACTGTACATTAGATAAAAAAGTAGTCTTAGATTGGTACCATATCGACCGGAATAAAAAGTCCCCAAATATACAGTGACTTTTTTTTCACGAGCAATCCATTTAACATCTGGCAACTGGTAACAATATTTTGTACCCATAATCTGACATTAGATTGATGTGATTGATTGATGTATGTTTCTTCCATTTGGTAACTCCAATAAAACGTGGCATTGTGGGTATATGATGCTTAAAAGTAACCATATTATCGTCACCAGTAAGTTCTTGTTCAGAATGCGTGTCATAGTCCAGAATTCCATTTTCATCATCTGACACATTTTCATCGCTGACGTCCATATCTGCGTCCACTTTTCAAAGAATTGTTGTAGTATCTCTTGCTCCCTTTCATAGTATCCTTTCGTCATACTGATTTTCAAATATCAAAAAAGTCACTGAATATCTGGGAACTTTTTATGACGGTCGATATGGTACAAATGATAGTAAAACATGCAGATAAATACACATAATTGAAGAGATATTATTAATTATATGCTCTATACAATTTATGTTACGCCAATATTAACATCGGTCTTACGCACCGATTTTTCCGATGACTCACAAACTGTCCTCCATATATACTGTTTACACACTAAGTACCTTACCACACTGCGAGCAGCTACTATGGACCGTGGTTTTCGCGGCGAAAGGGGTCAGGCGCTATTGGCAAATCTCGACATGATCGGTCTCTGAGACCGCCTTCAATAATGTAGGGCTAATGGTTAAATGGTTGTTACGATACCCGCATTCATTACGACAATCGCCTATATAGCTTGTGTCATAATAACTCTCATACTCGTGTAGCATTATTAAATGTTCATTTTATAACACGCTAATTCAATACTTTGTGCATATCTTTAATTTACTTTCTCATTTTGTTACTTATCCGAAAGTGCTTAGAAGCGTGCTCCTATTAGACATTAAAAGGGCAATCAGGCTGATCACAGGGTTGATGTCTATCAGTCTATCACATGACAAAAGAAGGTATTCGATAACGATTAACTATATTATTTAACATTGTATAAGCACAAATCAGTTCTGAACAATTTTAAAGTAAAACCTGGTGTAATATTTTTATAATAATCTGTTTATATTAGATGAATTAATCATCTATCAAAAGCAGTGCTTTCTATTTGAATTAAAATTTGAAACGATTGAAAATCGTTAAAAGAATATTTAGGAAAAGTATATATCACAATATGACAACACCGCAAAAGAAAACACACATTTTAGGATTGAGCGGACGTCTTAGCAGAGTGCTTAAATTTTCGATGAAGCCTACAGAATACGCATTTAACTGATTTCCCCTAGCCATTAGACAATATGATTGACTTGATATAAGTTATGAAACGCCATACAATCAGCAGTCGCTTTAGCCTGCTTCGAATTACTTCCTCTCGATTGAACACTATACACATTTCTCGACCAAAGTAGGTTAGACAAAGTATATGCTTAAAATGATTATCTAAAGGTAGGTTTTCCAGTAAAGAGCAAAAATGGTTGTAAATTATGGGAATTTAAACGCTGTGTAATAATAGTTTCAGTATATTCATTAGTATTAGTACTATAACAAGTGCATAACTAAACACTAATGGTTTTTATGAAATTAGTTACGAAATCTTTTTTTAATTTTCTTCCAAAGCGAAAAAGTTAATTGACCGGTGGCGTACATGATATTGACAAAAGTGCAAAAAATCGCAAAAATGCACAAGTGCAAATTCTGTTTTACTTTTTTTCCAGTTGAAAACAAAGCGTTGTCATATAATTTTTTCGGTCGAAAATGGAGAAAGGAAATACTCAAAGTAATCTCCATGAAAAAGTGTTCAACATCGCTTTGAGCACCTGGGATCCGAATAAATGAGAAACAAGTATGATTTAACTGCAATTTATTCAACATCAACGTAAATTATAAACTAGTTACCGTTTAAATTCAAACGATTCACGATTTAAGCAATTATCGCGTTTATGGACATACTTAATTAACTTATTTTTATTAATTTTAATAATACAATAAGAATATTAAGAATTGAGCTTTTTGCCGGAGTTACGAAAAATCATTTGACATAAAACTTGCAGTGGATCATGTGATTCTTCAACCTGGCATACTTTTGAATTCTATGAAAGCTTTCTACTTATTCAGGTCCTACACTGGCTAGGTCAACTAACTGTCTTTACACTGATGTGATTGACAACATTTCACATTCGTAAAAAAAAAGTTACATTACGTACTTGTCGCATAAATAGCTATTACCACGGGGATATAGTTTATATAATAACATGTTTTACAAAATTATTTGCCAATGATTAACGCATTAAGCTTGGAACTGCGACAATTTGGTTTATTTTAAAGGCACTGGGAAGTATAGAACATTATGATCTAGTATTTATCATTAATTATATATTTTAAGATTTGTAACTATATTCGCATAAGATTTATGGAAAATATATATATTTCTTTAATTTAATAAAACTCGAGCACCTTATATCAACATGCAATGCTCATTGTCATCGTTAGAACTGTTACAAAAGCTTCAAACTAAAGTAATACAATGTGCATAAATATTGCCGTTTTAGTAACAACTAAAAATTTCTGAATATTGGAATATGCTTAAAACCGCATGACAGAAGTGAAACCTTCTGCAGAGCGATATTAAAAACTGTATAAAATTAAAAACAGTTCACACACGGTGGAAATGAAACCTTCATAGAACTAAACCAAGCGGTCACACATCCAAGTACTAACCACGCCCGACGTTACTTAACTTCAGTGATCGGATCACAACTGCTTTTACCTTTTACTCTTGGCAATCATGTGACAACTGTATACTGTGTTCTATTTCATTCTCTCCCAGGCTACACCCTATAGATCCATATATTTTTATTGGTGTCGCTTTTTTCCTCATTTCTCTTTCATCCATTTCATCGAGTCCCAAATCACTCCCTTTCCTCGTTTCCGTTTCATCGAGTCTCAGATCATTAAAGAATGTTTCACTTAAAAAAAGGTGTGTGCTTAAAACCGCACGACAGAAATTAAAACTTCAGCAGAGCGATATTAAAAACTATATGAAATTAAAAAAAAAAAACGTCTTGTCACCAACGGGAATCGAACCCGGGCCGTGCGAAAGACCAGCTGAAGGTCTGACCACTGCACCACTAGATGTGTTGAAAGCAATTTACTGAACCGTACTCACATGGGTATTTCTGATATATTCGGCATGAATTACTGCTTAATTAACTTAAAGTACTTAAATTAACTTGACTCTATCTACATAAGATTCTTAATGCAATCAATTTTTTTTACAATCATATAACCCAGTATGTGCTTTAAACTGAAAAAGCGCAGTCAAAATTGTAACACCCCCTGACCCTCACAGCATCGCATTTTTACTCCATTTCTATACCGTTTAGGATTCGTGAATAAGCGTGTACTGTGTTCTATCGCATTTCCTCGCAGGTTACATGATATAGGTCTATATCTTTTTATTGAAAGTAACGTTTAATTTTCCTGCCTCAAAATATGTGACGGGATCTGTGTTCTATCTCATTCTCTCGCAGGCTCTATCCTGTAGATCTATATCTTTATATTGGTATCGCTTTTTCCGTTTTATCGAGTCTCAAATCACTCCCGTTTTCAGCCCAAGATCGGTCTTGTTCTCAGCCGGCTGAGGCGCTAAAAAGTTTCCACTTCAAAAAAAAATATGCTTGTGGCCTACACACCAGAAGTGAATTTTCATCTGTGCAAAACAGAAACGGCGACTACATTCGCTGACACGAATGGTAGAACATACTATATAATTTTGTTTTATGTAAACGCTGACATGAATAGTAGAACATACTATGCACTAAACCTCTGCCAATTCAATGATCGATCCTTGTCAGAGAAAGATAGGCAAATTCGACGCTGATGACGTGGAAAATACATAGATCGAAGATGGTTTGGTTTGTGAATGGGCCGGAGGAAAAAATCGCTTCGAAAAGCTTGGTTTTTAAAATGTCCTTTAGTCCATATTTTATTCCCTTAGGTCATACTTTGTTTTCCCTTCTTTTTGATTTTAATTTGTATGCATTTGGTAAATAAAAACGATTTTATTATAAATATAACAAATATGCTTTTTAATTTAAATAATTATTTTGGTAACCTAAACTAACTCAAACTACCCACTGATAGGCGCCAATTTAATGTTAACGGTCGTGATCGAAGTGATGTCATTTTAATTAGGAATAAGCATCTGACTACCTAACACCTGACACGGCTCTTGACCCATCAAGAGGGGAAGAAAGGGATAAGATGAGGAAGTTGACAATAAAACATTGCCAAGTTTCAAATAGGCACCTACCCCTTATACTATGAAACAAAGGATTGTGGTACCTGGTGCCTATCTATACTTTATTTTGATAGTTGGGTCTTAAATTTTATAATTCACCATAAAACAGTGGAATCATTTATTTATTATCAATCATTTCTGGCTTGTTTTTAATGTTTTTTAAAAAGAAAAATTTAAACACAAAGTCCTTGTTCAAAAACAAAGGCAACATGCAAGCTACTGCTAAAAATAATACCCATACAAGCACACATTTGTGCGCCTCATACGACTACTAAAATTCGCTGATTTAACTGCAACTGAGCAGGTTGGGAGCGTAGTACTATATCGGCAATTCATGACGCGTATGGGGCAAAAATTTCTGCGCTTACTACATTTGCTACAACTATGTTATATGCGGTCGGGCATTGATTTAAGCGTTTAAGATAATATTTTATTGTTTGATTGTGTCATTAGTCAATTAGTCAAAAAACGTTTTATATTTATAATATTTATATAAACATTACTTGAAAGTTTCAGATTATTGTAATTCTTGCATGTGAGGCCCACTCTCACCTGCTTTATACGACGAGCTGTCACTGATTTGGCTTTTAACACTTTAACGCGTCCAGTGTTTTATTTGTTTTTTGCGTGTAAACCTCTTTAATCGCCATTATAATTTCGAGCTATGCTTTCTATTTTTGTCGGCAGACTGATATTTACGAATATGTTTCAAAATAAAGTAAAATTTTACATAATTGCGCAAAGGTCATCGTCTTCTGTTTTGCAGATCAGCGTCAATCAAAACATAACTACCCAACGTAATGAGTTCCGCCCAACATTAAAAGAATACGACTAAAAATATGTAACAGCTTTCCTTGCGGCAAAAAGAATGATCGTTAAAACGCTGGCAAGTTCTTTCAATTTAACTTTGTCAGCGTCGACATCTTATGAACTGGAGCAAAGAACGTTCTTTTGGCTGTAAAGTATGACTTCTTGGCAGACGCTTCTCGCTACAAATTAATGGGCATAGCAAATAGCGTCATTATGTCACATTTTAAAGTCGTTAGAGTCGAAATGCATAACGACCTGTTTATGCATGTTTGTACTTTGTATTAGATATATCTACTCTACTCAACTTAAGTATCAGTTTTCACGACAAGAATCTTATTTATTAAGCTTTTAAAAATTGTGTTAGTTAACATTATAAACAGATGAAACTTGGCTATGATGATCTAAGCATAACTCACTTACCTACTCTACTCGAGTATCTTGTTTATCGACAGCGAAAAACCTATTTTATGCATGGTTAGTAAGCCAAGATATGTGGTTCTTACATACAAATACATTTCTAAAAATGTTTTCGATTCAGTAGGTAACGCATAGGATATTGTGTTGCTATTTTGGGTGCATTGAAATGGCTCACTGACGATTATGGTCATACAGTTGTTTCTACCTAAAAAGCCAAATATACTGAGTGATGATGAACATAGGAAAAAGACTTTAATTCCATTACTACCACAATTACAAAGTTGACATTTGGGTATATTTAAGAAGGTAATCGAGCACACATTTTGACGGCTAATTTCACTTCCGGTTTGATTGAAAGTGACTCTCATACTGTTATTTTAAGAACAACTATAATTTATAGTAATACCATCTTATTCTAGGTCAAATAATGGTCGCAATATTTACGATTTTCTTACAAATCAAGTACCTCTATAACCATGCAAAAAAAACAAAAGCAAATCAAGATAAATTCATTTATGATGGCATAGAAATGATTTTTTTTGCCGACTGGCCAAAAAGTTTATTTCAACTGTTTTCGTCATTTTTGTAGCAAATTGTCGTATGTTCGTTTGCTTCAGTGTTTTAAGCTTTATATTTGTAAAATCGTAAATTACACACGTTTCAAAGTTACACATAGTAATAAAAAAATCTATGATTTATTAAGGGTGCAAAATATAATCAATAACCCGTTTTACTTCGCATGCCACAGCTCGGCGACAAATAGAAAGGAATCCCGAAAGGCGAAAAGACGGATCATAAAAACGCAATCGGCCCGACAAATATATGATAGATTAACATATTCTACCACCTCATAAATCGTCGCGTCAAGCGCCAAACAACCCCAACCCCAACACAAATATGCATGTGCCAATCATTCTCGGCACGCCGCGCCGCACCGTTGTTGAGATTTTTCGACGCAGTTCCAAAAACGGCTGACAAAACTTGTTAGGTAACAGTCATCGAGTGGTGACTTATTTCAAGTCATTAACCGTTTGTCACAAGCTATAAGCCTTACTGACAGATACTCAATCGACCCTAAAAGTCGAGTTAATAATAATAGAAACTTTGGAGCGGTTGGAACTTTTTTAAAAATGTGAAGCTCAACTAAGTTGGTGTTAACTAAATCCTTACTGATGCCAAAAAAAGAGAGATATTAACCATGTCACTTTGCCTATTACACTTCGTCAACTTGTTTAGCAGTATATGAGTTTTTTAGGTAATGTAGGTCATTGGGGATTTACCTGGTAAATCTTTTACCGCCATCGCTAGTTAGAGTTTACATTCCTAAGCATTGGCAGTTAAAACTTGGCACAAACATGGTTTGAAGTTTCAATTAAATATAAATTAATATCAGACATTTTCTCTCGACAATTTCATACTTTCAAAAATGATAAAATACCAAGATTCGCCTTTCTAGCGTTCAAAAAGCAAATAAGATGCTTGACCAGAATAATCAAAGAAAATAAAAGCTTGGCATTAGTTATAATCTACACTAAAACTATTTAGAATTATTCAAGTTATTCCTAATATCCTGAATTAAAGAACAACAATCATAGATTTTGTTCCGAATTTATGATTCGTTATTAATCGCAGTTGTAGCACAGAAATCTTAAATCCTAAACGTTCCATTTAAAAAAATTGTTTGGGTTATTTTGGTCTGTGATTTTTTTTACACATTTTAGAAATAATTTTGAGCACTCTCATATTAACTAACTTACGTATTTTATTAAAAATGCTTGTTTCATGAAATTCATGGTAGTTTTTATAGCTACTAAGGTAATGATTATGTCTGTAAAAAAGGAGAAACTAAACCAATCCGATAAAGACATTACAAAGGTTGACAAAAATATTCACAGTCCTTCACAAAGATGCAACCGGGGGAGACATTGAAGATGCCGAAGCTGAATGCAACGCGTATTAAATTTGAGATCTGAGAAAACTCATAATTGTGTGGACATATAATAGTTGATCGAAATTTGGGTGAGATCAGGTTAGATTACGTAAGTTTAGTTTACCAAAATATACCAAATAAAGGCATATTACTTCAAGTTTCGTTCTTATTTACAATTTATAACTGTATAAGTGTGGTTGTAAAAAGCAAAAGACCATTTGCATTCGATTCGCCTCACATTCCTCGATCTAACGATATAAAACACGAGTTGTGAGAAACTAACCTTACCCTTAACACAATCTAATGTAAAAAATTACTTTTAACAGATTACGTACGTTTAGTTTACCAAATTATACCACATAAATGCATATTACTTACTTCAGTTTTGTTCGTTTTTACAACTTGTAACGTTAGTGGTGGTTCTAAAAACTACATTCGATTCGTCTCTCAATCCCCGATCTAACGCGGTTAGTTTCACTTAGTATTAACTTATTTTAGTCATTTGAGCCGGTTCCAATACGTTATAATCAATTTTAATAGATTTGGTTAGTTTTGGTTAGTCGTCTAATCAATTTTCGTTTAGTTTCACTTAGTCTCAACTTTTTCTACTTATTTGAGCCGCTTCCGTTACATTATAATCAATTTTATTTATTTATTTATTTATTTATTTATTTAGTTACACTGCTTAACAGGTTTGGACCCAATTACAAAGCAGGATTACAATGATAATCAAAGTACCTAACTAAGCTTAAAACTATGAAATACATACCATAATCTACAGTGAAGTATCCAATAATCACAAGTAGAACATCATAAATAAAATAATATTGTCAAAGAGGATTTTGGGCGCTTCCCTGGTGCGTACTACTGAGTGGGATTACTGGCGGCGTTCCTCCTCGAGCTGGGGGTTGTATATCAGATGGAATAACGACTCGCTTAATTCGAAACAAACTGTACGTATATTGGTCTTCAGATACAGGAAGGAATGCACTTAGAATGACGACTATGTTTGAATACAATTTACTAGAATAGCGTAGAACGCATGACCATTCGATGAGGACTGACTGGACTCGACCTATTCGGCTCCCTTGAGTTTACTTTTAGTTTAAATTGTTATGAGCGTTATAATTCGTTTTAGTTATATTGGTATGCTTTAATTAGGTTTCACTTTTATCTATGGTTCACTTTACTTTTTACTTTAAGCTTTACGTTACTTTTACACTTTACTTTTACACTGACATCACTATAGAGGAGGTTCGATCTTGGTTCCCAGAGAAGCGTTTGGCCTTAATTAAAAGGGAACTACTTAACCAGAAAGTCAA
>MU181922.1:277592-291717 GCA_016904865.1 Pissodes strobi | reverse complement strand
ACCAGAAAAGCGTTTGGCCTTAATTAAAAGGGAACTACTTAACCAGATCATCAGGATCGGGAGGGTTTGAGCTTACAGGAGGAGCGTTTTGCCTTAATTAAAAGGGAACTACTCAACCAGATAAGTTCTCGTCTACTTGATTTGCCCGTTCTTTTATACTAAATTTTGTTGATATTTGACTGATTGTTTTTAAAACATGTTTAGATAATACTCATAATATTTGATCCTTCAATGTCAAGTATCAAGTTCAAACATTAGACTGAGTGTTCTTTTGTTATTAAGCTTTCTAGTTTACAATATTTTACTATAAAAAATAGTAAAACAAATCAAATCAATAATAGGGGGTACTAGCAGTAGGTAGGTGAAGATAAGGAGAGTTATGATGCACCGTCACGGTCATGTTCTTTGAAGAGAGCCCGTATCTCAGCCATAGAACTATTGAATATGTCAAAATTGTTGCCGAAAGCATTATGTGTTTTGCACATTATATAAATGGGTGAAAAGAGCAGTTTATTTGTTCTTGCTCTAGGTAAAGAAAAGGTTAAATTCTGACGGGAGCCCATGCGAGGAACAAGAAAGTTAATTTTATCTAGGAGATCAGGGCAGTCAATAAGATTATTAAGTAATTTAAACATGAATACTTGAGAAGAGTAGCATCTTCTAGTTTTAAGGGATTACATGTCAAACATTTGAAGCAAGTTCTCCTCAGGAAATCCCTGAAGTGGGTAGGAACCATGAGTCCTCAAGTAAAGTAACTTTAAGGACCTACGTTGTACCCTTTCCAGATCATCTATATGTGCATCGTATACTGGTGACCATACTAATGAGGCGTATTCTAGTTTTGATCTTATAAAAGAACAGAATAAAATTTTAAGAGTATCAAGTTCCGTGAAACTCATGGCTAAGTCTGGTGATAAATCCGAGAGTTCTGGACGTTTCACTAATTATATTTTAGTAATGTTTTGTAAATATCAGCTTATTGTCAAAGGTTACAAAGATCCCTAAAATCTTTGACCTAGGTAAACGTGTATTGTTTATGGAATAGTGGTGTATAATTGGGTTAGACTTGAGAGTAAGTGATAGTACCTGATATTTATCGATGTTCACCTCTAACCTATTTAATTTGCACTAATTAATTAGTGAGTCAAGATCTTTTTGAAGTATCAGGCAGTCGTTGATAAAAATTTAGATGATAAAGAAGCTTGAGATCATCTGCATACAGAAGACATAGAGAGCCAAGTAGTTCACACACATCATTCGTAAATATAACAAATAACAAGAGCCCAAGGACCGACCACTGAGGAACTCTAGAGGTAGAAGAATAATTCCGAGACCCAACTCCATTAACAACAACAAATGTGACCTGTCACAAAGCCGCTTCGAAAGAACAGTTCCAAGTTCTCAGAAAAGCCAAAAGCTTTTAACTTGTCCAGAAGTAAGTCAATATCCAACTTGTCGAATGCTTTCGATAGATCTGTGTAGATAATATCCATCTGGGAAGTGCCATCCAGCGATTCAGCGATAATCTGCGAGGGAATCACCCAGTTTAGTTTAATAGATTTGGTTACTTATGGTTAGTCGTCCAATCAACTTTCTATTAGTTTTCCTTAGTCTTAACGTATTTTAGTCGTTTGAACCGATTCCGATACGTTTTAATTAATTTTAATGGATTAATCCAAAATTAACCAAGTTTTGGTTAGCGTCTAATCAAATTTCGGTTAGTTTCACTTAATCTCAATTTGTTTTACTTATTTGAGCCAGTTTCGATACGTTATAATCATTTTCATAGATTTGGTTAGTTTTGTTTAGTCCCATCAACTTTCAGTTAGTTTCGCTTAGTCTCAACTTATTTTAGTCATCTGAATTGAACCAGTTCCGGTACGTTATAACCAGTTTTAATGATTTTGCTTAATTTTAGTTATTCGCCAAAATTCGGTTATGTTGGGTTATTTTTAACACACTTTAATTTTTTTAACTGTTCCGATATGCCTTAGCTCTTTTTGGTGCTTTTGGTAGTTTGGTTAGGCGTTCAATCAACTTTCGATTAATATCAGTTAGTTTTAAATTATTTTAGTCATATGAACCAGCTCCGATACGTTATAATCAAATAATGTTTTTACTTAGTTTTGGTTAGTCGCCAAAATTCGGTTCGTTTTGATTAGTTTTAACTTACTTTAAAATGTTTAATATGTTCCGATTCGCTTTAGCCGTTTTGGTGCTTTTGATTACTTTTGGTTAGTCGATGAATCAACTCTCGTTAGTTTCAATTTATTTTAGTAATTTGAACCGGATCCGATACGTTATAACCAATGTTAATGTTTTTGGTTAGTTATGGTTAGTCGCCAATGTTCGGTTTGAATTAGTTTTACCTTACTTTTATTTTTAAATCTGTTCCGATACAATTTAACCCTTTTCGATTCTTTTGTGTACTTCTGGTTAATTTGAGCTAGTCGTTCAATTTAGTTTCGGTTAGTTTCAGTTAGTTTTAATTTATTTTTGTCATTTGAACCGATTCAGTCCGCATAAACAAACTAACACGATCTCTCCCGCGTATGACGTGATGTAGCAAATGTAGCATGCACTTTTTCGCGATTTGATGCCCCATACTAGGAAAACGAAAACATTTCCAATGTTAATACTTCAATCTATTAAAACTCCCCTGTACGATACATGAATTTTACCAAATAATAAACTCGCGCTTTTTTAAAGTGAACTTCTTTAACCGCGCTGTATCTGGAGAGTAAGGTGATGAACTGGTTACGAAAGCGTTACAAAATGTGTGACAAGGACGTGGCGATCGAAAATAGAGGAAAAGATGTAGCTTCGTTAAAGACAGAAGGAGAGTAACACGGTGACACGGGTCGGCGAATTTTGCTGCCAACCCATCACTATTCAAATCAAGCATGGGATAACCATCTTTTATCTTTGTCTCTTCCACATATTCCGCACTGAATTCTATGACATGATCGTTGGAAGCGCCAAAGTTTACTGTATATATGATATGTTCTACCATTCGTGTCAACGAATTTGCATGAAATCAAAATATTATTTCATTTTTTACACGAAATCATAATATGTTAAAATATGGGGAGAGTTATGCGTCGTATACCTAATATATATGAAATATATTATTTATGCTGATAGAAGAAAAATTAAACGTAAAAGTTACTCTAAGTTATCAAATACAAAACGCCATTAATAATCGAATTATTGTCAAAATACAAAAAAGGGAAAATTTTGGTGCACTAAATTTAATCCATTGTGTTTAATTTGATCTTGTTTCATTCTTTGTCGACTTGATACTTCAAACTATCCATGTTCTAAGTTTTAGCCTTCTATTCCTAAGAGGATAAAAGTTAGTAATAACTAGAAACTTTACCATGCAAATCACGATTCTATGACCCTCGTTGAAATAAACTTTGTGTATATTTGCGCGAGGTAAGAATTTGTTATTCCTAGTCAAGTGGGGCCTAAATGGAATTCTCAATTATGTTAATTTTTTCAAGTACACATCCAACGCAATTTGAACAATATTGGTTCTTAAATTGCTTTTGTAGGGTATCGTCGTAACCGCAGAAAAACATTTACGGCTATCCAGAATCTCCTAAAAAGGATTTGGAATACATTTATTTCGCACAGCGTTTAGGATGGAATGCTTTCTTGGTACAAGACAATTACCATTCGTCGCGGTGAATTTAATTCGAAGTCGCTTATTTCGTACAATATTTTTAATAAGTCAGTAAAAACACCTTGGTAGTGAATTTGATGGATATTAATCAAGTTGTGCACCTTGAGCTCTTTTAACTGCTTATTAAGTTTGTATAGAAGAAGTTTTCCATGGAGTCAACAGGAACCATTATATGAAAATATTTCTCTTAGCAAAGCTAAATACGAGATTTTAGCTATGGAAATTTCTAATCGTTTTATTTCATAATTGGAATGTAGAAACTAGCCTAAATTTCCAAAACAATTTGAATGTCGCTGATTTTACACAAATTAGATATTAATGCTGGATATAAGACAGTGAAAAACTTTACATATAAAGGGTCTTTCCTTATTATTAGTGTGGTTTGTCCTGCTTTTACTCTTGGCGATAGGAACAAAAACAAGAAAATGAGAGCTATAGAAAAACTTTCTTAGCTTTAATTTTTTCCATGGAACACCCTGTATACGATAGCTTAGCACGAAAGTCCTTTTTCTCTTGTTTTCAAAAGTTGATCTTTAGATGAGCTATTTTCGATTTCCATCTTTGCAATACTATTATTTTGGCTACAGTAGTTTCATTTTGTACTTTGATGAGTGTTTTTCAGGGAAAGCTCCCATATAAGACTCCAATTGCGTCTATTACTCACGTCTTTTAATAATTAAAGAAAACAGTTATTTAAGTATAAAAAATATATTTCATAAATTTATGTTAATATATAAAATAATCGGAATATCGGGAATGACTGAACGAGTGAACGAACAATGACGTGGGCTGAGCTGCTTATTTGTATTGTTTACACATGTAGTTATCTTTTTATGTTAGGTATGGTCCTTCCAAGCGCCAGTATTCACCAACAGTTCGTCCGCTAACGAGTTCATTTTAGTGAACTAGTTCTCACTTCTCGCAAACTAGTTGACCTAAAGGAACTAATAAGCATACCTCTACTCTTCAGTCTTTTGACGAGAGGTAATGGGTCATGTCTTAAGAATAGTTCGTGATGGAGCAAAGTGGTGAGATGTTAATCGTACTAGGATAAAGGCAAGCAAGCTGTTGTGTTCCTCGTATGTAACTTGATATTACGTCCAGAAAAATTTGCTTTTTCAACTTTTTTTCCGTAGATACTCCTAAAAGAAGTGTGCAACTATCTACTCCCTATATTTTCCATGTTTGTGTAGCATGAACAATTAAAAGTTTAAAGATAGGACACTTTATCTTATTTCTTTTTCAAATGCACATCACGCACTAATTTAATTTTACATCATTACGGCTTAAATAATGGGGAAATACCAAAATCCCCAACATTTGGATCCTGGTTGAAGCCTAAAAACCATTGGTGCTGCAACGTGAACAAAATGTCGTGTTTTCGTGATTTTCACTTTGCATATATTTGGTATTTCTTGAATAGAAGAGCACTATTTTCTATGTGCTTTTTAACGTACTATCAAGTTGTATATAAGGAACAGAAGAGCTTGCCTGTATCTAGTCCCGGCACGATTAACATCTCACCACTATGCCCCGTCACAATTCGTTCTTAAGACGCGGTCTTAACGATTTGATTTCCATGGGCAAGTGGAACGAATCTGAGAGATTCGTTCCTCGGAACAATATACTATACTGATCTGGCTGATGCACGATTCACTCAAGCAAGGTTCTAGGTAAATCAGCCAGCCGCAGCACTGTACGCAAAATAGATTGGTTTATGTAATGATAAAGGGTTGGACTAGAAACTACTAAATTAGAGGGTATTTGTCAGTAAATAGTAAAACAAACTTAAATACAATTAATTTACTATCAACGTATTTAATATATTAAAATAAGTTAATAGAAACCAACAATAATTCTTAATAATAATAATAATATCATTTATTAACGGGTTATTGCTACAAGTTATGTACACCTAATTCTACTATTTACACATTCTAACAATATCTAAGTAAGTATGCACATTCGAGGACTGACGCACGCCCCAATCAGGCGCCTCTGTCTCCTCTCAGCATATACTCACTACAGATGGGCTGCTGAATTGCCCGAGAACGTGTTTCTCAGTAGAAAAGTGGAACTGCAGTCAAATATCTAGTCTTACTTGGGTCTGTTACGGACCCTTCAAGAGTTTTAATCAATAGGTGATTACCAACGGATGTCAATAGATCTAGTTGACTTGTTTTCAGGGATGGGATGGTGAGGGAGTTTAAACATGGGGAAAACACTATGAAAAACCCCATTCCACGGTTCTTTGGTGGTTTTAAGACGTTCACAGAAACATACAATATAAAAGAACAACACAAACATGTATACGTGTACAAATTAAGAGATTATGTATCATAATCTTAATGCGGGAAGGGATTGCAACTGCACATTAGGTTAAGGCTTGATTACGTGTAGCTACGCTTCGCCTGCCGGAGCAGAGGAGCGCGGAGGCGGCTCGAGTGCAGTTATATGGCATAGAAATCAAGGATGCTTAGTGATACTTTTGTCATACTACACAAATACCAGCTAAAGTAACGTGCAATACGGACTTGCCGAAAAACACCTAGGAACAACGTTAGCGGCGTTGCAGAGCGATATGTGTCTAAAAGCCATTACGTGGGTGTAAGCATGTCTTTTGAGATTGACGGCATGACGGCGAGGAGTAAAATAGTAGCCTCGTTGCCTCGTAGATGATCGACACACACCAACCGGAAAGCATCTCGCACGCTGTTTCGCGCGCCGTTTTTTTTGTCATGCAGGCAGATTACCTGTGGACATCGGAGGCTAGAGAGGTGTAAAGGAGGGGTGTTTTTAGGAATGCGGGATGACAAAATGGATTCAATCACGGCGGCCGAGGTTCTAGATAGTAGATCGATGTTCTCCTGTGTATGGGCCCGTGTTTGGGCCTAAGCTCTGGATCATACCGTAAATCCGCTAGATGAGCGGTTCTTGGCGAGCCGCGAATACCAAAATCGTAAAACCTGCATGACATCCGGTCGATAAACACATTAATATACTCAATTTGAGCCATATCATGCAAGCTTTGTGTTCTGGTAAGCCAGCTCGCCGAGAGAGCCGCTCTTAGATGTTTATTTTGTAGTATTTGCAATTTTTTAATATGACAGTCAGCGATCGAGCACCAAACCGGTGCTCCATACATCAGGTTCGGCCTCGTGATCGATCTGTACAGGATAAGTTTATTTCTGGGACTCAGGAATGAACGATGCCTGATGAGAGGCCTAAGTTTATCTAAGATTGCATGGTTCTTGCCTTGCACGTATGTGACATGTTTGCCAAAGTTAAGCCTCCCATCAAGAATTATTCCGAGATACTTGACGTGATCTTTGGGAGGGATGGGAGTGTTATTAAGGATAATAGGTCTGACTTCTATATTTTTGCGCTTTCTGGTAAACACGGCTAATTCCGTTTTGGTTGGATTAAGCCGTATTTTCCAGTCATCGCAATAAGAAGATACTAGCTCCATGTGAGCACTAAGGTTATTTGCCGCCTCCTGCGCGATAAAGGCATGTGAATAAAGGGCAGTGTCATCAGCGTAAAAAGCTCGGGATGTGTTCGGATGGGAAGGAAAATCAGCTATGTAATAACTAAATAGTTGCGGCGATAGCACGGTTCCCTGCGGTACACCGGCCCTAATCGCTCTCGAAGTCGAGAACGATTTATTAACGCGCACCGAAAAGGTACGCCCGGCCAGGTATGACGCAACTAGCGCTACCAGATGCAGCGGAAAGTTATACGTTATGAATAACTTAAACAGCAATCCGCTGTGCCACACCCGGTCGAACGCTCTTTCGATATCCAGTAACAATAGGGCAGTGCAATGCCCAATGTTGAATGCTTCATAAATATCGTGTACGATTTTCGCAGCAAGCATATTAGTGCTATGCCCGCTGCGAAAACCAAACTGCTCCTCCGGCAGTATACGAAGATTCTGGGCCGCTCTATTGATTCTAGGTAACAAAAGTTTCTCGGTTAGTTTACTCATTGTGTTTAAGAGTGATATAGGGCGATAAGAGCTAGTGAATCTAGGGTCTTTTCCGGGTTTAGGGAACAGCACTACGTTCGCGATTTTCCAGGAGCTAGGAAAATGTTGCAGACGAAGTATAGCGTTCACAGTATGCATGTAATGCACAATGGTTTTATTTGGAAGGTTTTTGAGGAGTAAATAGGGGATCGCATCAGGACCCGGCGCCTTATTCTTAGGCAGGCGGCAGAGAGCACTACGAATCTCAGCGGGTGTTACTAAAAGTTCGTCCATTACAGGGGGCGGTATTGGGTAAGATTTGCTCAAAAACGGCGCTAGTTGCTCAGCGACTCGAGCGTGCAATGGCACGGCGTCTGGTATTTCCCCGTGTACACCCTCGAGAAAGTCCGCGAATGCCTCGGCCTTTCCCTGATCGCTCATAATATCTTCGCCTTGGTGGCGAACTGCGGGAATTTGGGCCGGGGCACTGCGAACCCGTCTCGCGAGCTTCCACAAGGAACCATTCTCCGTTCCGAGCTCATTTACAAATTTCATCCACACCGTGTCCCTGTATTTACGAATTTCTTTCTTTATTTGTTCAGTGATTGCATTGACTCTTAGGCGATCGTTAACAGCGCGATTCCTCTGCCACCTGCGCCGAATTCGGTTTCGAAAATTGATGAGATTGATGATTTCATCAGGAAGAGTATCCGCGAATGGTTTCCTCCTGACTAGTGGACAAAGGGCGTCTCTGACGCGCTGGATATTTCGGGTTAAAGTGTCAACTTCTGCCTCCAGTTCTTGCACGGTTTCAATCTGTCTCGGGATGACAGTGACCTCGTTAAGCCTTTCCCGGAACACTCTCCAATCAAGATTTCTGTACGAAACAAAAGTTTCGTAGGCTTCCGGCCGCCTAACATTCGTTAAGCTCATCTTAATTGGCAAGTGATCCGAGTTTAGGTCTGAAATGACTCTGGGCAGTGAGGCATCTGGCATTCCACGAGTGATTGCCACGTCCAAGTATGAAGGCATGCAGTTTTCACGGTAGTACGTTGGACTTCGTGTTCGGAGAAAATGGATTTCCAGGTTGTCATCTAATAAGCTCCTTAAGATCCGTCCTTTGTGGTTATTAAGGCTATCTCCAAAGGATATATGCTTTGCATTAAGGTCCCCTAAAAGCACGGATCTTTTACCGGGCTCGAGAAACGCTGTGAGATCGGCTTGCGTGATGCGCAGATCCGGTGGAGCGTACCCGCCGCTGATACACAGGCCACCTTCAAGCACGATGCTAACATGTTCAATTACCGTAAAAAGCCGTGTCGTTCTCCTATATCGAAGTGACCGGTGTATCAGGCAAACCACGCCTCCTCCCGGATTGGGCCGATCAAAACGCTCGATGTTATAGTTTTTTATTTTCAGTTTGAAATCACGGTTAATTCTCGTTTCGAGCAGAAAAACAACCTGAAAGTCGGATTTGTGCAAAAAATGCTTAAGTTCACCAAGTTTATTCCTAATGCCGTTGCAATTCCAAGATAATATATTAAACAGATACATTGAAAACAAGTCATTTTAGATGTTGTATTTAAATATTTCAACAGAAAAGAACTGAATTGTTCCTTGCATTATTCGAACCTTGTCGTTGTTGCACGATTTTAGCATGGACAAGAATTCGTCTAATGCAAAGAACAGCTCGGTTATATTTACCGTGCCATTGATTTCGGCTACTACGTTTGACAAGTTAGTTAAGATTTGACTAGAATTTTGGGCATCACCACTTACTCTGTTATTTTCTGCGCCTTTTGTAGTTTGCGTAGGCTGAGGGGGTCGGAGAGTGTCAGGGAAGTTATTATCATATTGACTCTGTTCTGGGGGGTGGCTGCCTCTTTCCTTGTAGAGGTTGGGGTTGAGATGATCTTCTATTTATACCCCGGCTTTGATCTTGGCGACCTTGCCCCTGCCAAGCCGGCGTAGCGGGCAAGGGTGCTGGAACGTGTCGGGTTTTATTCTGCTGTTGTTTTTCATTTTGATTTGATCGCAGTTGGCTTAATTTATATATGTACACAGGGCAATTAATATCTATAGACCTGTGGGGTCCGTTACAGTTAGCGCATCGCACTTCCGGGTTATCGCACGCCGTTATTTCATGTGCTTGTGCACATTTACTGCACTTGTAGTTTTTCTTGCAGTAGGTCATCGAATGTCCGTGACCTTGGCATCTTCTGCATTGCATAATGGCTTTTGTGTTCCGTCTATTTTCCCATGACACTCTTATGCTCATGAGTGTTTTGATGTCCTGTTGAATTTTGCGCAGTGTTATCGTTGCCTCCGTGACGACTAAATATAGGGGTACTTTCGTCTTCTTCATTTCGAATACGGATTTGATGTTATATCCGTATTCGTCGCTCAATTGCCTCTTTATTTCATTAATGGGTATGTCCCCGTCCAGGCCTCTTAACACGAATGCTCGCGTTTTTTGATTGCGTTCCGCGTAACTGTGGTATTTGACGTCTTCGCTGTCGATTGTCCTTTTAAATACGGCCCAATCTTTGTCGTTGTTGAGGTAGACTATAGTGCTGTTTCGTGCGTACTTTACTGAGTATTTTGTTATACTCATCTTTTTCATATGGTCCTGTAAAACAGCGTGGCTATGTAGCTTTCCCTCCAGGACAATAGGGGGTGGCGGCCCTATTTTAGTTTTAATTTCCGCCTGTGCCTTTTGCTTAATTCTAGCACTAGTTCTGCTAGGAACTTTCTTTTTTGTTTTATCACTCATCGCTGATGAGATCATGCTGCTCGTCTCGTCTTCCAGGTCCGATAAGGGTTCAAATCTATTGCATAGGGGAATGGGGGTTGGTCCCCCCATATTGCACTTAACCTCTTTTATATTTTTTGAAAACGAAAGTGTTTTAAAAGGTGTTTTGAAAACACTTTTGTCATTCGCCGGTATTTGAAGCGCAGTAGGTGTTGGCGCATTCTCACCTTCTGCGGCGGTTGAGGAATGTGTATTCTTGTTGATATCGCTTTTTTCAGCCATTTTTTCAGCACTAGAAGTAGGCGCTGGTTCTATGTCCATATCTGAACTTTCGTCGGTCGTTTTTTGTCTCTTTTTTTGGGTGGTGCGTCCCGTGTCTATTTTGGGCTTTATAGTCTCCTTCCTTTTCACAGAGAAAGTAGGTCTGGAGTCGTCGTGTATGTTTTTTAGGTGTACATATGCTTGATCTACGTCAGCTAAAATCGTTTTGGTCTCTTTATGTGTAATTGAAACCAAGGGCTCGGCTAGGCGCGCACAATCCGCACAGGTTTCTCTCCTTTTTGTTAATTTTGAGTGAATGTACTTTACTCTCTTTTGGACGTATTCATTCGGGGGACTTGAACGCGTATCTTCCGACCGCAAAGACACGTTGTCGTCATCCGTTTCATGCATTACTATGCAATCCAATAGCCGGGGCTCCGACCCCGATTCTTGGATTTAGTTTTATATTGCGCAGGTTAGTAGGTCTTCCTACGAAAACTATATACAGAAACACAATAATACAATAATCAAGGCTTAGCTCGAAGTAATCGATCGAAATAAAAATCCGCAAGACAATTTCACCAGTTGTCTCTACTGGTCCTATCCACGCGACCGTTGGCTAGGAACCAATAATTCTTCTTGTTAAATAGGTAAGTTCTTAAATAAAAGTGTAACAAAAAGTGGAATTTATTTAGGAGAACACTAATCCCGAGATTAATGTATTGAATATAATAGTATCACAACAGAATGCAAAAAAATCTTCTTGCTTCTATAATAACCCTAACAAAAATAGGTAACTTTTTATATAAAACAACGTTGATAAAACTGCATGAAAAAAATTAACATAGCTACGTTTTCAAGTTCAAGGTTTTAAAACACGTAGATTGGAACATAAATACAGTTTTTTCGACTTTCTCAGCTGACAACCTACTTACTTCTCCGCTCATTACAAATTTGACTGTTTTTTTTAGCAAATCCTTTCTGAAGGCACAGATATGGCAGGTCACAGAGTCGACTTTTCGTGACTTCATACAGATTGGGAAAGACAAACTTTCTCTCTTCGCACCATGTTAGTGGATCGCTGTTCCTTTTGAATACCCGTGTTCCAAATATTTGACCACTTCAATAATCGTAGCGGGGCGGCGTGAGGACTCGTATCTATTTGTAATTTAATTTTTGAAAATTAAAAATTTCATATATTATGAATTAACGAAATCATAAAGCTGCTATCACTGATACCTATTGCTCCATGAGTCATTGGTCTTGTCATTAGATTTAGAAAAAAAATTCGGCGTGATCAGAAGCGGCATAATATATTGGTATTTTCTCTGTTTTAGTGGGATGACTGCAGTAATTTTTCTTACAATTCCGTCGAATGCATTTTTAAATCCGTAGTTCTTAAACCGGGGGTTGAACAACGTAGAATCGGCCCAGATTATGTTATTTTCGCATTTTGGAATCTCTTAAACAGTTCCCTCGAAATTGACACTCAATCACATTCGGACTGTGACTGGAACTTCTTACTTTCACATCTGACTCTAGCTTTCAAATGTGATTCAGTAATAATCTGCTAAGTAATATCACCTTCGAAATAGTTAGTCCTTTCACCGCGCTTAATTCTTCGGTAACGTCTTTAAATGGTTTTGAAATTTTACAACACCAATGAAAGACGACGCTAAAGTAGGTAGACCTATATCTACTAATGAGGCTGAATGTTTTCTCATTAGATGTCTAGTTAAAGTAGCTGTTGCACCACCTTCATATGACAAAGTACCACTACAAAAAGTGTATTTTGTACTACTTTCATTCACTGCTGTTAATACTTGAGAAGTTTACTTGTCGCAAAAAAAATTAAAGGTATTTTATGATACCGATTACCAAACAAAGCAATAAATTAGGACTTGTAAAAACAAAACGAATACTAAAATCAGCAAGTGCCCGTCTACCGTCACTCCGTCAGCCCTGAATATCCATGACACAATAACGGAGGAAGGTGAGATATTGCATACGACTAGCAGACATCCCCGGTCACAGGGCTTCAGACATGGGTGTAGACAGTGGGGGGGGGGGGGGGGGGGGGCCCCCCCGGGGGGTAAAAACACAACTTTTTTTTAAACCATTCATGCCATGCCATTCAAGAGGGTGATGAATCCTTGCTTGTTTAAAGGATTTTAACGACTTTTGAGTAAAAATTGAGCGTGTCTACCTGGCATAGCCTCCGCCTGCGAGTACCACTGCGGCCTTATCTACGTTTCGGCGTCCGACTCCTCAGCCGATTCGACAAAAACCGCTGTGTGTGCCATGGCTCTAAATTGTGTGTCTTGTGTTTTTTTTTCTAGTTTTCGGTTTTTGCGTGGATTATATCAAATTTAGATACTGGCTGGTGTGAATTGAAACTTTTTTGCAATTTTCAGCGCTAAAATTCTTATATTTTATTGGATAAACAAGTGAACATTTTATAATTAGAAATGCGTTGGGCTGTGCACGGTTGTAAAAGTGATAATCACGCCAAGAACGTTATTATTTAGAAATCTGAATACCGAGATAAATGAAAAATATGAGAATCATAAGCAGTCACCCGCATTAAAACAAAAGACTAATAACTATTGTAACTAATAACATAATATATTTAGAATACTATTAACAATGGCATGTAAACTAATAATAAATATCAATTCCAAGAAAAGTAATGTTGTAAGGGTTAGATATCAAAATAATAATTTAACATAATTTTTTCTTTCGAATTGCTTCTTTAGATTAAGAATTTTAATTAGATTAAGCCCCTTCAAGTAAAAATAGCACTCCAATATATTGAAGTGGTTTTTGTGCTGCTGTCCAAGTTTAATAATATTACGTTAATTTCAAATTTAATAACTTTCACTGATGTCAGTAACTTTCCGAAAGTAGTCTTATTTCCATACGCAAGGAAAACTTCCGTTGCAGATAGCTTTTTCCTCTGTAATAACAGTAAAAATATAAATAGAAGTAGAAAAACTTCATTCCCGCCTGTACCCTGTCGTATATTATTCATGCATAGAAAACTTATGAAACTACGAAAATATTTTACGTGCCAACCTGATAACGTAGAGTGTATATCACGTAGGTACGTAGAAAAATAAGCTACAGAATATTGCAATATTTGACACAATCTAAGTCGGCATTATATATGCACCATAAGATGAGAATAGTACGCTAATACTTGAATTAATAGCACCGCACAATACTTAACAAAAGAAACTTAGCGACCGCAATAATATATCAATGTTCATATTGTGCTTAGGATTTTTATCTTTGAGCGAGAAATTGTATAACGTCAGGTCTTTATGATTTCGTGACGCGATAACATTAGAAAATTACAAAATGGTTACACTTGAAATTGTTTCTATGTTTGCCAACCATCGTTTCCTTTATTTTTAGTTTTGAAAATGCTAGGATATTCAGGCCAAAACGTCAATAA
>MU181922.1:235793-257592 GCA_016904865.1 Pissodes strobi | reverse complement strand
ATATACCTATAAACTACACATTACGTGGGAGCATTCGCCCACACCTGGAAATCACAGGGGCAATGTCAACGTACCCTACCGCAGCCTTGGAGGTACTGCTGAACATGCCTCCTCTTCATCTCAGTGTGAAGGGGAAGGCGATTATCAGTGCTCACAGACTATTTCAAATAGGCAAATTCAAGCCTGGACATTTCACTGGTCACCTGCCCAACTTTGAAGAAATAAAACTGGAAAATGCCTGCAAACCAAATGGTCATGTTGTACCTAGAGGGCCCATTCGCAGTGGTTATTGATGACCGCCGATCATGGCAGAGCAAAAAACTACCTCAGACCGATAACGCGTCGCTGTGTTACATAGATCGTTCAAAACTAGCAAAAGGAGCAGAATTGGGCATTTCAGGTCTAAACTGTAAGCTTTCCAAACCTCTAGGCAAATATATAACCATCTCCCAAGCTGAAGTACTTGCCATAAATATATGTGCAGAAGAGTACCTCACACAAGCATTTCACAGAAAGCACATCTACATATTTTCAGACAGCCAGGCAGCTCTAAAAGCTCTAAAAGCTTTCAAGTGCGTGGCAAGATAGTCTGAGAATATAAGCAAAGCTTAAAACAACTAGCAACACGCAACCAGGTAGCTTTAATGTAGGTTCCTGGCATAGAGGACAACAAAAAAGCAGACTGCCTTGCCAAAGAAGGAGCTAGAACTCCATATTACGGTCAACAGCCTTACTGTGATCCTATGAAGAGCCACAGCACCGAAGATCTAAATAAGTGGGGAAAAGACAAAGCCTCGTCCTACTGAAGAAACACTCCATAGTAAGACAGGTGAAGAGGTCCATCACCATCTCTGCGAAAAGAGCAGAACAGCTCTTATACATGAACAAGGCAGATATTAGAACTGTCGCCGGACTGCTCACTGGACACTGCCCTGTAACATACCACCTAAAGGCAATAGGCATAGCAGAAGACGACCAATGCAGACTTTGCAATAATGCAACTGAAACCGCAGAATATCTACTCTGCCAATGTCGAACCCAACTCTGCAAACGGCTCAAGTACCTTGAAGGAGTACAGTTATCACTTCAAGAAGTGAGTCAGCTACCTCCCATGGAAATAGCTTCGTTTGGAAGAAGCATACGTCATGTCTCTTGGACACAAATTAAGTTGTAGAGTCATGCACAAAATATCTGTAAAGGTAGCAGTACCCGACGGCTGAAACTAGCCGAAACGACTCCCTAGCAATCTGCAATCTACACATACAATGGCAACAAAACTCGTGTAATGTATTCGTTGTGCAAGTTCCACAAGCGTATATTAATAATGCTGTTATCCCACGAGTATCGCAAATATCGACTTTACATTCCCAAACTTAATTCGGAAATGGTTAGTGAAAAATAGCAATTGAAGTTTTACAAAAAAAAATTAGATTAAAAGTTAATCAGTGTGTTAAAATTATTATTTAGCAAAATGTGTTTTTAACTCAAACTAGATATTTCATATCCTAAGAGAAGATGCCTTTGGAATTAAAGCATTTATTGAGTCAAAACACCTTACAATAGCTAATACACAGTAACGGTGTTTAGAATTAAGTTTAATACATTCAGCATTGGATATGTTACCTATGAATTTATGTCAGTATGGATATTTAGAAATTAATATTTCATATGGATAAATTTATTCAGATATTGAGTACATGCTATTCTTTCCTGTCACACTACTGGGAAAAAGACAATGGGTCATTGTATATTTATACACATAATAGACAATTCCTAAATGACATACAAATTAAAATTAGTTATATTTAAAGAGAACAGTTCTAACCTTAATACATTACACTGGTACATTACAAAACTAACAGGACAGAACATACTTTAATGTTAAATAAGTCGACACATCTTGCTGACTAATGATTAATCTATATACAGTTGTCCTACTACTTCTAGTCAATTATGTTGATATGAGAATTGAAAATTCCTATTTTATAAATATGGAAAGAGAGATATATTACAAGAAATCAAAAGATGGATTACGCTAACTCCATTTCTTTATTTTATCATGATCCAATAAGTCTAGACGCGCAATTCAAAGGAAACATATAAAATGCATCGCCCTCTGATATTTGTGGAACACAAGACTTTACTTTACTTTGTTTTGAAAGAGATTCCATTTTCTTTATATCATCGATATCCTTATAAAAGTCTATAGATTCCAAATTGATTTGGAGAGCATTCTGTTATTGTATATCAATTTTTTGTCTATATAGTTAAGGTATTATGAATATATTTATTATTATTTATTACTAGCCCACCATTTTCTTAACAAAAATTGAAATTTAAGTTAAATTTTAGACTCGCAAAAAGTTTACATTTTGATTCTTTAATTACTGAAAATATTAAATTGCTATGAAAAAACATTTTTATTTAGATTAAAACAAAATATTTAAGAAGCAATTATCAATAATATAAATATAAGAGCTTTTTAGGAAGCTCGGACAATTTGTAAATATGCTATATCCTTAACATAAAAGCAAACAATACGAGCTCATCAACTAATAAAGAAAGAACCTAGATAGAACTAAACAGGATAAGAGCAACGCAAAAATATAAAGTATATTAAAGGCTCCAGAACTAAAGTACTACGCAAATTTGTATTTTTATTATCATTAATAGGAAAGAACGTAAAACTTTGCCTAGGTAGAAACAGGTATACCTCTATATATGGGGATGTGTAGACTATTTCTAGCAAGTTCAGCTATTATTGTGCTATTATCAAAACGTTCAAGCAAATCGCTTTCAATGCTTGTTAATAATAATGATTTTAAAAGATCATTGTCTAATATAGTTTTGATTAATTTTATGACTGAAAATAATCTCTCATCTCACATGCATCTTTTGCGAAAGAAAAATTAATTGTGTATAGATAAGCCACATAATTTGTATTGGTCATTCTCGAGACGGACTGCTCCCCTCTGTATGGAGTCCAATATCTTGAGCAAGTGTTTGGATGCCGAGCTCCACACATGGAAACAGTATTCCAAGGAGGACCAGATAAGACCATCTCTGGAATACTTTTCCCATGTAGCTCGTCAGCCAAACACTTGCTCGGACTCCATCCAGAGTTGTATCCTGTCTCCTTAAGTTGGCACTTATGATTCCGCCCAGAGTTGTGCCAAAAAGAAACACGCGACAGACACAAGCTGCTCATCAACATATGATTCAGTTGCGAACACCTAGGAAGTCGATGTTACGGGACTTCTTTTTATGGAAGACTGCGTCGCTCTGAAATGGACTTCTGAGTAACTACAACCTACAGCGCCTTCCAACATCCACCATCATCTCCGCACACACGCACCACCCGTTTAGTTGTATAGGGTTTTCCTGAACACAACCTAAGCATTACTTAATTTTTATTTAAACACTTTCGAATAAAACTCTGTACATTTTAAATGTTTGAAGTGCGTTCTGCTAAAACTGTAATTTAGTGGTTTGCCAAGAGCTGAATGTTTCATGTTAGTTTTTACTTTGTTAACGAAATCGGCGCATAACGCAATGCTGTGGATGTCTTCGGGTATAAGAATTGTATTTTTAATAGCATTCATTTGGCCCACCAAAACCTTGTTCACTTCGACCCCGTATCTAATTCTTGAAATGTGATAGGTTTGTTTTTGTTGAAAAATGTTAATATCATTATATACCAATGTTTACCCTATTACCGCATGGTAGATTAATTAAGAAACATGAAATAAAGTTAATAATTGAAGACGTCCACTCCAAAATCGGAGAAGAAAATTTGGACTAGCCCATACAGCATAGGATTGATAAGTGAGCGGGGTGATCATCTATGTCAGTTTTCCCAAGACAAATGTAAACGTAATGAATACATGGTATAAACTCCTACAAAGATGCTTATAAACAGATCGCTCCAGCAAACTAATAAGAAATTAAGTAGACTACATATTAGTCAATAAGCGATTCGGAGCATCAATAAAAAGAGTATGCACTTACTAAGGAGCTGATAATCCGTTGCATCAAGTTCTCATGGTAGCGGAAGTTATTACGCCCCCCTCAACGACTAAAAATCAATGTGATCGAAAAAGAGATAGGATACAAACAAAAGGATAGGAAACCCAACTCGATAATAGATGCGATATATTTACTCTATTCGTAGAAAGAAGAAACAATAAAAACAAAGACTGGAAGGAGTACAATAACCTCCAAAAAAATGCAAGATCAAAAATCCGAAACAACAATGCGAAGAACTTAAACAGCTAGAAAGGATATGACAGTTTTAATTTACACAAATAAATTAAAGAGATGACTGGTAAATCGGAAAGAAAATTAATCACCAATATAACAATCGCACAAGGTGAAATTGCTTCAGATGAGGAAGAATTAAATAGGAAATTTTATTAATAATGAAAGGCCTGAGCAGAAGAATGAAAATCAGCCGATACACTTGTCTGGCCCATCTATTACAAAAAAAAAGAAATCCTACGAGCAATAAGTATATAAAAGAGCAGAATAGCTGTAGGCCCAGATTTAATGCCAACGGAGTTACTCAGACTACTAAATATAAACTAAATATGAATGCTTTCATAGCTGTTTAATAAAATTTATAATACTAGAAAATTTCCCGATAACTGGCTCAAATTCGAATTCATCCCTATTTCCAAAAAGAATAACGCTCAAAGATCTGGTGACCATAGATTAATCAGTTTCATAAGTCACACCCTAAAGATATTCCTTAAAATCAACCCCTACAGAATCTTGATAAAATGCAAAGAAGCTGTTGGACAGGGACAGTTCGGCTTTAGAAAATGGCTCAGTACGAAAGAGGCGTTGATCGTGGCACATGTACTGGTCCATAACTGTTATGATAACTGGCTCAAATTCGAATTCATCCCTATTTCCAAAAAGAATAACGCGCAAAAATATGGTGACCATAGATTAATCAGTTTCATAGGTCACACCCTAAAGATATTCCTTAAAATCGTCCCCTACAGAATCTTGATAAAATGCAGAGAAGCTGTTGGACAGGGACAGTTCGGCTATAGAAAATGACTCAGTACGAAAGAGGCGTTAATGGTGGCACATGTACTGGTCCATAACTGTTATGATCAAAATAAAGTTGTAATTATATGCTTTATTGACTACGAAAAATCAGTGGAAA
The DNA here is from genome assembly GCA_016904865.1 of Pissodes strobi. Taxonomy (NCBI): domain Eukaryota; kingdom Metazoa; phylum Arthropoda; class Insecta; order Coleoptera; family Curculionidae; genus Pissodes; species Pissodes strobi. The sequence continues at coordinate 252,419 of MU181922.1, read as the reverse complement.
AAGTTCAGCACCAAAAGCTCATTCAAGCATTAAAAAACTCAATATAGACCAGAATGGTATCAGATGCATAGAGAACCTTTATTGGGAACAAGTAAAAGTAGGACAAACTATCACAGGGGCCCAGGAATGTATAGATGCGTGAGAGATGCATGCATTATTTCTCCTCTATTTTAACTTATACTCCGCATACATCTTCCAAGAAGCGCTAGAGGTGCGTAGCGTAGGTCTCAAATAGTGAAGGGACTATTCGAATACAAATAATCGAAGTATTCGATTCTGGCTTGCGTTCGAATGCATTCGATTCTCAACGAAGAATTCGAATAACAGAATTATTCGAATGCCTAACAACGAATTAATCGTCCCTCGAATGCTGGTTGAATCGAAATGCAATTATGAATCGGCACAATTCGCTTCAAATGCGATTATTAATATAAGTTGTTCGATTATGCTGGTCTGCCGTCTGAGCAACAAATAATAGCGGGGCTTTGTTTTGTATTAGGGTGAACAATAATCGAAAACACTATCTATACTATAAAAAGCATAAAATAGAGTATGTAGTTTAATTACTGTGGTAATGTTGAATATTTTTCTTCTGTAGTAAACATATTAGTATAATTTTAAACGCGGTAGTCGGCAGGTATGACGTACATATTTTTGCAATATGCAGAAGATAAAGAGTTTTGGGAATTCAAATTTAAATTATTAAAAAGTGATGATTTTAGTAAATCTTTAATAAATAAACTTTTACATAATATCTAAACAAAGCAACGTTTAACCAATATTTTATTTTTTAATCGTGAATGCTTTCGCTAATCTTTGTAAAAGATTTTGCTCTTATGCTTAAATGTATCAAGAATGAAGACTTCAAGATCAAACAATCCAGAGTCAGACAATGTGTAAATTTGAATTCGAGAACGAGACTTCGAAGTCACTCGAAATTTCTAGAGGTTGAATCGCTAATTGAAACATTTGGGATATCTCGACTAATCCAAATAATTCGATTCTTTGTATTCGTTCATTCGATTCTCAAAAGTATGCAAGATATTCGATTCTAAAAATCAACGATTTTCCCTTCACTAGTCTCAAGTTCAATGGAGTGTGGATAGTAACCAGCCTTAAGCGTAGAGTGGCAATTATGTAACAAATTTGCTAATTGGCGGTCCATATGCCAGGTTTACTCAGCAGTTTCAATAATAATTAAAGAAGTTTGTCCATGCCTTGTCAGTTAGGTGAAGGCGCACTAAAATTTTAACTAGGAATATATCAATGATTTTTACATATTGAAATCAGGGCAGTAACATTTAGAATACATTGAAAATTGACGTCAGCTTACCAAAATAAACATCTGGAATCTAATTAAACTCTTCATTCAAATAAGAAAAACTTACATAAACACTTTAAAGTCCATTAATTATGTTGAGTTTAGGGTATCGCCCATAAACTAATGAGAAGAGTTGCATCTCGTCTAGATTATCAGACTATTAAGTCAAATTAAACTGAGTTTCTAAGTTTTAATCTAGGTTCTATATCCTTAAGATTGCATAATTCCTGTTTGGATTAGTTTTAACTAAACCTTGAATTCTAGAGGTCCTGACCAACAATAACTAATATTTTTAAACAAACTAATCTAAATTAATCCCACGACAGCGATAACATCAATATATTAATAACAAGTAAAAAGTCGTCTTTTACCTCCTACATGCTTGAGCGTACAAGAGAGAAGGTCCATCAATTCCCCCCAAAAAAAGCATACATACCACATCTGTCAACAGGGCGCTGCAAACGGATTCATCTTCAAGGTAGCGAGAACATCGATAACACAAATCGACCAGTAAAAGGGAAAAATCGCACTACCGGATTTTGTAACATTTAAAACATTACACATACCATATGCTCACGATACTGCTTTAATAATAGATAACATGGACGATTTACAGGTCCTTCTTAATAATAACACAGAGAAAAAATAGGTCTCAACGTCGCGTCGGTACGAATAAGACAAAGTTCATAATAATATCGACAAAAATGAGCAAGCATCAAAATGCAAGGATAACATACAGAAATAGCATAGGTAGAGTAAAACCGGTCCACTACTTGAGAACATGAAAAATTATGCATCCGTTATGGAGATTAATTGTGGAATAGAAAAAACACGCAATGCGTTCAACAAATATCAAAAAGAATTTAAGTGCCAATAACATTGATCTTGGCCTCAGAGTCAGGCTCACAAAGTCCTACGTTTGGCCGGTACTATTATACGGCTTGGAAAGATCGACATTAAAGATAAAATATATCAATAAGCTCGAAGCATTCGAGATATGGGTATATAGATGAATATTAAACATACCATGGACAGCCACAAAAAGCAACATAAATATTGGACGGGTTTGAGAACCACGGAAAATCTAATTCATGTTGCAAGAGATAGAAAAGAATGAAAGAATTTTTTTGCAAATATCTATTAATGAATATGCAACCAAAGAAGAAGAGGCATTGTGATGCATTTACAGGACAACTAAGCTTAATTAAAAAGCAAATACTTGCCTAATAATAACCGAGATTGTGAGGTTATAGTTCACTAAAATAAGTAGTAACTCGATATAGCAAGCTTTTCCGAGTTGATTTCAGTGATTTATTGACGTCATAGTATTCAAACGAATACATTCGTTGATTTTGTTCGAATTAGGTTATGCAAGAAAATGACAATATGAATATTTCTTAGAATTTTTGGCCGGGTTTCAAAATCATTGGTAACCATTACCAGACTAACCCAGACTAATCATTTAGACATTGGACACCATAGTGACTAACCCTTATCAAATGTCTACCACAAATTGTGAAACCGGGCCTTAGAAACCCGTTTTCAGCCCTTATATTATCTATCTGAAATTAAAAAAAAAAAAAAAACCGGAGAAAGCCAATAACCTCAAGACTAATAATACTTAATTACAGAAGCTGAATACTCCTCCATAATGAGGTACGAGGTTTCAAAATAAGAATGAAACCATTAGGATAAAAATTATATTTATTTATTTTGTTTGCTTTCTCAAGTCGAACAAATAATTTGAATGAGCTTTAAGTGCTTTCTTATATTATGCCTTTCATTTCATAAAATATATAAGATAGAATTTCTCTTGACAATGGGGAGCATTTTAAAATATCTGAATTACCTCTCGAAATGAAAAACGTTCGTTTTCCGAATAATAACGGCAAAAAGTCCACACAAAAGACCTAAATCGGACGAGTTTATCACAGAAAGTTTTATTTGAAGCTTTTATTACAGTTTCTATTATTTGTTTTTTCCTTAGAAGTTTTCGTGTCGGAGATTGTATTGGCGACTACAAAATATTTACTTTTGTTTAAAGATTCTTTCATATAAGCATTTATGTCTTTGAAATGAGTATTTATTTGTTTGACTAGCAAGCATTTAGTATATACGATCATATTGGATTTAAATTTAAATTAGCCACGGAACTTCTGTTTGCATTGGTTTCGTTAGTGGTATGCAACTTCAAAATAATTGAAATGAATCTAAATTTAATTTGGCAATTTGATAAATGGAGCACTCGAGAATAAATAAGCTTTTATATACTTTAATGCATACACTATAGGCTTTCAGTTCTCGGTTAGTGTTTATTGCCTAGCTTACAAATTATATAATAAGGACACGCACACTTTTTAAGTTCTGCCAACATACTATACAGCATACCCGCACTGTTTGTCACAAAGTAATACTAGGCAATGAATTCGTTTGAAAATATTTCATATGTATGGCTTTTCTTTAAAAAAACTAGCCTGAACTTTAAAATTAAACTGAATTATTATCGGCCACACACAACAAAATATGTCTAGACCATATGTAAGGAATGCATTATACAGGGTGTCTCTGAATGGTCTGTACAACATCTTACCACATATTCTTGAAGTCAAAATAAGTCGATTTAAAGCAACTTCCCTTAGTCGGAAATTGGTCCGTGTCCGAGATACGGGGGGTAAATTTAAAAAATTAAAATTAATTTTTTTTAATATTTATGAACATTTTTAATGTATTACTTTAAAAGTATAGTTTTTTACTTTTTTTATTAAAGAAGTTACTTCTTGAATATTTTTAGGCAAATAAATTACTCTTGTTAAAATCCGCTAAAGTACGCCGTTTTCGAGATATTGCAGGAAGAATTTGAGAATGGATTTTTTTTATTCAATGTGGAAAAATTAGTAAATTTATTGTTCATAAACTTTTAGTAATTGTTCAAAATAACTGCCATTAACAAAAGTTTAAAGATTAATACGACGTAAAAAGTTTATATGTACTCTTTGCATCAATACCGCATCGTTCTTTAATATGTTGACTTCATTTTGAATTCTTCCCGACAATTCCTCTTCATTATTAATCGGTCTGGAGTATACCATCGTTTTTAAAAACCCCCATAAAAAAGAATCCAACAAAGACATTTCCGGTGAGCGTGGTGGCCAGTATACAGGAGCGTCATTTCCTCTTGTATAATAATGTTATTACTCTTTCCAAAATAAGTGAACTCTCTTGCTAAAGTACATAGAACACTGTGATCCAAAATAAGTTAGCCCTTATTTGAAGTTTAATAAATGTGTTATTTTTCAAACAATTTTGATAAATTTGGATATATCATAGTAACATTATTTCTCAACTGATAAAAATGTTTTATAAATATAGAATATCTCGAAAAATTTGCTGTTTGTCGCTAATGACTTCAAGCTCTTGAAAAAAAATAAGTAAATACAATTGAATCAAGATTTTTCATCTGCTTTCGGAAAATGCCTGCCATTTAAAAATTGTTGTTTTCTGTTTTCTTCTACATCAAAATAGAAAACTTTGGGTACTGATTCCGCAGTTTGTTCGTCTTCATACACCTTTGATAAAGCATTTTGATTTGAAGATCAAGTAAGATGGGCCTCTATGACAACAGGATATTACGTAGAACTAGCAAATACAGATTTTAATAATGACATTGATCTGGTTTTGGTTTCCTATTAACTATACTGTGTCTTTCAAAAATATCGGAACGGTCTAATATTTTGAGAACGGGTGAAGATAGAATTACGAAATTTACTACGAAGGTGATATAGAAATAGTAATGGCAAGTTCACCGTTCTCGAAATAATACACGTAACTTCACTTTTTTAATTTGAATCTCCTCTTTGTTTTACCCGCAATTAATTTATCGGTTTGCTATTACTATAATCTGGAAATATCAGATATTTACTTCGTATATTTCTTGAAATATGACAACCCAGCGTTTTCGTCCAAAAGTATCTGAACAGTATCATGTTTTCAAAGCTGATTAAGATGAGAAACGAAATATGCTACGCAAAGGCTATTAGTTATGCTCGATTCATAAATGACAATGTTACCACTTTTGCCATTTTTAGCTACTTCCAACATTAGCCACCTGAATCTGCCAGAATGTTTTAATAGTTTCTAAAATAATATATTGGATATGAAAATCAAAGATATCCGCATTTTTTAATGATCCTGAAAATATATATTAAATCTATCTTTACTATGTATATAAATTCTTAATAATAATTTAGCCAATTTCAATCAATGTTAGTTACTCTTGAAAGAAATTTGCGATTTCATATAGTCATGTTATTTATTATAAGTCGATTACTCCAAATAACGTACAAATATTCAGTCAATTGGCGCTCTTAAGTATGCACAGTTGAATCTAGATCAGAGTAGCCCAAAATACCGAACACAATAACTGGATAACACATTTTCCATAAATATCCTATTTATAACGAGATATATAGTATTGGAAATAACGCCGAAGCAAAGTTTAGACAATTGCGAACGCTTGCCACAGATAATTCAATTGGTAATTGTGCAAATTGGGAAATTATGGTTTCAGTTGGAATGGCAGCAAATAAAAATATCCGATTTAGCATTCTCGCGGAGTCAGTCAATGGGTTTGGATGCTTAGCCAGATTAGATATTCTAATATCACCAAACAATTGATGCAATATTGACAACTCAATCATATTTTTCGATTTACAACTTATCGTATTAAAAAGATTATATATGAATGGCATATCCTATATCAAAATAAATGATAGTGCCCCACTTACTCTAATGAAATCAATAAGCGAGTAAAAACTATGTCAGTGAAAAATATTATTGCAAACTATTTTTCATGTAATACCGATTGACGAGCCTTACAGTTACCACGGTTTCATGGAATTAAATAATTTTACAACCAACCCTCTTCCAAGTTTTCATGGAGTGACAAAAATTAAATTAAAATTGGCAAAAGTAGCACCGAAAGGTCGGCAAAACCTCGCAAACATGAACGAAAAAATCCAACCAAATTTTTAAAATTAAGTTAATGTGTATGAGCTTTATTTTTCAATTTGATTCCGATCCAGTCACCGTTTTTATGCAAATCAAGTTAATCTAAATCCCGACACGATCCCAGAAAAAGCGGAATTGACCTTGAGATTGAAAACAATTTGAATACTTGTTTCCATGGGGGTTTCAATACCAAAATGATTTTAAAAGGGAATAAAAGCTTTCCAGATACACTTAACCTTAAGCTATTTTTGCACTAAACTTTAATTATTACACTTAACCCTAATTGCCCTAGATTTAATTTCGAGAAGCCTTTAAATCTTCCCACGTACCATTTTTCATGCTCTATAAGTAACGTACTTTGGGATAATACTACTTTATCCTAAGATACAGTTACGGCAGCACCTTTTTCATCTTCTCTGTACCTAAATTTCGGCATTTGACTGCATCTACTTGTAGCAAATATGCTTCACCACCTTTGGAGAGTTAGAAAAATTAGGACATGAGAAAAATAGCATTAGATTGCAGGTTGTGCATTATTTATTGTGTAGCCTAGTGGCAGCGTACTTAATTCAACACTGTCTGAATCTCATAACCGCTTTTCACCATTTATATGAGATAGTAAAATCAAGCATCACTTAACTACTGGAATTATCTATATAAGGCTCAGTAAATGAAACGATTTAAGCACATATACAGTATGTTATAAATATTGCAGCATGAATTTCAGAGATGCCGCTGAAAGGTGATATTAAATAAAGCGAATAATACCGATACGGATAAGGAATAATACGGATGCGCACTTAGGCCACAAGTTGGAATATTTTGCTGAGATTGATTACCTAGTGGTATCTGCATTTGTATGTCGAGCTCCTAAGGTTCTTTTTAAACCGTCCGTGTAGATGTGGATGTCATAAGTTTGTGACAAATCATTTATTGAGTCTAGTTCGATTTTGATCCGTTTGTCGAAAATCTAGTTTCTAACCACAAGGTCTGTGCTCACTCTCATAGCTGGTTTTATGCCTCGTTTAAAGCTGTTGTGTGTCGAGGTCCCCAGCTTTCCCCTCCACGTACCCGTGGAGTTCAAGCATACTGCGGTTACCTGTGCTTTATTTTTCACGAAAATATCTAACGAAGACAGGTTTAAAAGTACTTTCACTGCCTTGGTGAGAGTGGTTTTCATTGCTTCAGTGATTGCTGTGCATGCTAAATTTTGTAGGCGGGACATTTTGGCTTGAGCTGTTATTTTTCCTGATCGTGGCCACCAAACTAGTGCGCCATATGTAAACATCAGCCTGATGACAGCAGATTATGTGTTTTTAGGTGACAGTCCCCATGTCTACCTTATGGCTCTCCTACACTGGTAAAAGGCTCGGACAGGTCTCTCATACTTGAGATCTACGTGGCGCTGCCAGTTAAGCTCCGTTTCTAGGATGATTCCTAGATATTTTACTTCTTTTGATAGCTTGAGTTGTGCCCCGAACAAAGAGGGTGGATTGAATTTCAACTTCCTTCTTCTTGTAAATAGCAGAAGTTCTGTTTTGTTGGGATAGACCGAAAGTGAGTTTGCGTTGCACCATCTCTCTGCTATTTTGAAAGCTCTGTTCCTTAACTTCCCCTTCGAACTTGTCCAGAACAATGATTGTTATGTCATTAGCGTATCCAATCACAAAGAGTCCTGCTTTGTTCAGCTTTTCTATGAGGTTTTTTACGATCACATTCCAGAGCAACGGGGAGAGTACCCCTCCTTAGGGACATCCTCTCGTTATGAGTGCTGTGACAATTTGGTTACCTATAGTTAGGTTTACTGATCTAAGTTTCAGCATATTGGCGATCCTGCCCCTCATGGTGGTGTGGACTCTATGGTTTGTTAGTGCCGTATTTACGCTGTGAAAAATAACCTTATCAAAAGGTCCTTCAATGTCGTCAAACGCTCCGAGAGTGCATTCTTTTCGGTGCAAGGCTTCTTCAATTGTTTGAACTGCGCAGTGAAGTGCTGTTTTTGTAGATTTTCCTGTAGATGGATATCCTCTAATGTACCTATCACACTACCTTTCTAGCGTTTTCATAAAAAATGAGGTTAGGTTGATCGATCTGCATGATTTTGGTTCAGAGTAGTCTTTTTTCCTGTTTGGGTACGGCTTTGGGTACGTATTGTGGACCAGGCAAGCTTTAAATAGCATTTCTAAATGATCACCCAGAGTTCTGAATCCCCATTGAAGCAGAGCTGGAATAATTCCGTCCGGTCCCGGGGACTTAAAGTGCCTGAATGATTTGATAGCCCACTGTAGCTTTTCTTTAGTGATGACCTCGTTCGATAATTTCCAATCGTCTCCGGTTGGGATGTCTTGGTTGTTCTCACTTCTTGGATGTTACAGTCAGGAAAATGTGTTTCCAGCAAAAGTTTGGCTGTCTCTAATCTCTTCTTGAGAGGAAGTATAACTTCCATCCCATTTCCTGAGACTTCCAGGTTGTTGGCTGGGATCTTTAGAGAGCACCTTACCTATTCTAGCTGCCTCTTTTGTGGAAGCTATTTCGGTGCAAAAATTTCTCTATGGGTCCCTTCTTTTTCTCCTGACATTTTTTTAAAAGTTTTCTGATGGGGATAATATAAAAAATTATATTATAGTCTTCTCCAGAATGCATCTTTATATCTACATAATCATTTAAATTTTAATTTATGCCAACCAAAGATGGTTGTAGAGTATTAAATGGCTTTAGACATACTTATTGAGTCTAATGGATGTCACATATTGAAGAATTTCAACCCAATACTATGAATTATGTAACCGCAACTACCCTATGTAACACAATTACATATACCTGCTTGTTTGTCACATTTATAACAAAAAACGACCAATCAATTAATATTTTATAGGGATAATTTTTAATTAATTAAGATACGTCTATTGCACAACTTCTCTATTAGAGTGAAGGCAATACAAAATTAGGCAGATCTAATTTGAGCACCAGAAAGAAATTAGTAAAAGACGACACAAAATTCAAGCTTTTCCAAGAGATCCCAAGTATGAAATAGTTAATATTTTATATTTGAAGATATAAATTTTAAGTTCGGAATAGGTATATTAGGTTCTAACGTAAGGTAAAGAGAATAACAATCACATAAATCTACCGGTGAAAGGGAAGAAACTATATTACTGGGTTTGGTAGCATTTACAACGCTACAAGTAATGTATTTAAACTGGAAATATAGTAAGTTTACGATTTATAAACCACGACCAATAAGTAGCAGTAATAAGAGAAGACAGTCGAAAAATTCATCATCTATATATATAAAACAAAGTCGTGTTAGTTACACCACTTATAACTCAAGAACGGCTGAACCGATTTTTATGATCTTTAGTTTATTGGATTTGTCTCCGCCCCGAATAGCAGAATAACTATTAAAATATGGGAAAAATTCTCGGATAAAAAATTATACAAAAAATCAGTTATAAATTAGGCTTGGAACTCCGTCATCTTCCGCAATTGACAGCTTATGTCACGCACGATTATAGTTTTTTTAGTAATATATGATGTCCACGGTAAATCAGTGACATACTACATATAATAGGATATAAATTCAACGGGAAATAGTGGGAAAGTAGCATATTCAAATCTAGAAAGATACTGAAATACATACATAGAAAATATTTGAATCGAAATATAAAAAATTATAGAGAATAAATGACAACTGTCAAATCGATTGGTATCAATCATTCCAGATCATACGGTCGATCAGTCATCCGTACTTCGTGTTGCTTAAACATCGATAGCAAATCAACTATCGGAACAATCGATAGTTTTATAAAGAGCTATCGATAGTCGAAACAATTTTTTCCAAGGCAGGTCATATCATGTCGAAGAAAAGAAACCGGCTTAAAGATAAAAATTTAGATACTTTGTTGTTCATCATTCACAATTATTCAACCGATTTTTATGATCTTTGATTTGTTGGATTTGTCTCCGCCAAGAATAGCAGAATAACTATTTAAATATCGGAAATCGGAAATATACAGTGTGTCCAAAAACTACGCAACCTATGGGAAATTTCTTTATTATAGGTTTCTCAGAAAATGTTATTCTTTATAAAAGTTGATGCTTGAAAAAAAAGTAATTTTTACAATGCTAAATTAAGGATAAGTTTACAGGGTCCTTAAAACACACAAACAATAAGTTTTAAAAAAATTTGGTATATCGGAAAACCTTCTGCAGAAAAAAAGGTTCTATTAAGTTGTTGCTGAAAAAAATTAAGAACAAAATTAAGAAAAAGAGGGGTTTTTCGACATTTTTTCAATAATTCTCATGAATTTTCTCCGCACTTTTGGAAAAAATGGTATTTGACTTTTATTTTTGCCTTAATAGGAACTTACTTTGATTTGTTTGATTTGTCTCCGCCTTAAAACGGAAATCGGATATATTAAAAAAGTCGGACTAGTTAAACCCATTATAACGCAAGAACGGCTGAACCGATTTTTATGATCTTTGATTTGTTGGATTTGTCTCCGCCTTAAAACGGAAATCGGATATATTAAAAGAGTCGGATTAGATAAACCAATTATAACGCAAGAACGGCTGAACCGATTTTTATGATCTTTGATTTGTTAGATTTGTCTTCACCCCGAATAGCAGAATAACTATTAAAATATCAGGAAAATTATGCAGAAAACTAGTTTTTAAATAAACAAAGATTGGAACTCCCCCATCTTCCGCAATTGACAGCTCATGTCACGCATGCTTATAGCTTTTTTGTAATAATTGATGTCCACTGCAAGTCAAAGACATACTACACATTATAGAATAGAAATTCAACGGAAAATAGTGAAATAAATAGAAAAAACTTGAATCGAAATGTAAACAAAAATATAGAGAATTAATGACTACGACTGTCAAATCGATTAGTCTCAATCATTCCAGATCTTATCATCTACTTTTATTGAATTTTTATTTTCTTTATATATATTATCCTAATAAACTATTGATCCTAAAATCCTAAATTAAGTTTAGCTAGAAGTTAACAACTCATCCATTGACTGTTAGGCGGTACAAAGTTCGCCGGGTCAGCTAGTATTCTAATAAAATTAGAATGAGACAGGGAACAAACTCCAATTTAGTCCTAGGCCAAATATTACTGCTTTCGGATTTTCTTCAGCTTAGGCGGCTTGCAGGTGATCATTGATTCTAATTATCGATTAACACAGTTATTCGTACGTAAATTTTGTTAATTATTGCGATAACATATTCCAATTTTATTCCACCGACATAATCAGTTTTCGCTTCGCTTTACGTTAATTATAATTATTGGCAAATAATAACCATGAGCCATCAAAATAGTTTTAAATATATATGCGGATATTTGATAGGTATTTAAAAAAAACACAATGCATTATACGATAAATATTTATATAATCTCTTCGCGTTTCGCTCTTATTGTTTCTTCGCTGCTTAACATTATGAAACCGAAACGCTTATAAGTGTGAAGTGACGCATTGTCAATTCGTACACAATTTCACGGGAACGACTCAATAGATTCTTTATCTTATAGTGTACAACCTAAAACATGCATCAATTTGACGATGTCTAAAATGTTTATGTTATCTATTCGCATCACTTGAGTTCGATATGAGGCACTCACGATTAATAGCTTTTAACCGTAGGCATTTTGTACATTTTGCAGGTTAACGCAAACAAAACAGCTCTAGTAGGCGTACGAGTAGACGTTATGGCTGAATGTACCTGTGGCGCAAGAAACTTTTCAAAAGAAGAAAATTGCAGAAATACTCCTTGCTATAATGGGGGCCGCTGTAGTGAAGTTAGATTTTCTCTGAGTTGTTCGTGCCCTGCAGGGTAAGTTGCCAAAATAAACAAAATTTATCTCCAAATATTTAAAAATTTAACAGCTAACATTGATTTTTTAGCTATTTCTAAATCATTGTAAAACCAGCTTTGTATCAAATGGTTTTGGATAAATATTTAAATTGCCTTTAAAAAGGTCGAAATAAATTATGAGACGGCATTCCCCTTGCATGGCTTATTTTCATATTAATGTATTTCTTAAACACGCGAAGTATTAAATCAAATTTATACTTTACTGACCAAACTCCTTAAGTTATTTATGGCCCTAAATGAAATTTTTTATTGCATATATAAGACCGGAATTGAAGATTATGAGTTGTACAGGATACGACGAGGAGACGAGCAAATCCATGAGGCGATTCCTGAAATCATTTGAATCCTTTAAAGCTTTGTTTCAGCGTTTATCAGATTATCTTATGTTCCTTGGTATCCAGGTTCCGAGATAATAAATTCTCAGTGAGATTTATTTAGCGTCTCAGCATTCTAGCTTCCAGAGTGATAAAGTATCTCAGGATTGTTGTCGAGAATCACGGAATAGTCAGCAAATATTGCCATTAATTCAATTTTAAAAAGGTTATATTTTGATGTTAAATTTATATATACAGCTCCGGAGGCGAAGCTACTCGGTAACCCAGGCTAGACTTCCGAAAGGAAGTTCAAATTACAGAAAACAGGAAGAAAAACACTCACGCACACGCACGTATGCCGTTGAGTGTTTTAATATTTTACTGCGATCCCCACAAGACTTCAAAGCTTTTGTTACCTTATGTGCTTGATTTTTTCTTTTCAATGGTTTTCAATATTTTTACAATATATATGTCAAGAAATAGTTAACAAGGTGTAATTATTAAAACATATTAATTATTTCTTTAGAAGTAGTTTATTTGAGATTGAAAAGAATAATCGGAAGATATGTATACAAACTTAAAGTTGTATTAAGTCGATCGTAGAGGAGGCCACATTTTCAAGAGAAGATATTCCTATTTCCCTACTCTGTGATCGAGATTTCAAGTATGGAAATGCCACGAATTTTATTTAAATATATCCAGAATAAATACGATAAGAGAAAAATACCATTTTTCTTTCGCTGCTGTCTATATAGACTCATATTTAGAACACCACGATCTACTCTACCCTTACATTTATTATACACTGTAGGCCAAATTACAGTTCCACTCTTTTTCATCGTTAATAACTGTTTATGTATTGCACCGATTTGATTTATTTTTAGAATGTTAGTAGGCTGCTATCTTCTTGTGAGGCTGTTTTGCTATACGTTTTAAATCAAAATTCAGTTTCGATGTTATACAACGTGAATAAATAGTGACTTGTTTTAACAAAAAATAAACTAGCAATGACGTGAAAGGAAAGCAATGACGTGAAAGAAAAAGAACAAAAAGAATAGAAGGCAATTTTGATAGAGTAAGAAGCGTTATTAGAAGGTCAGACAACTAGTTCAAAATGCGTAAGTAAAATATCAGGAATCAAAAGAACATCAACAAGAATAATTTCAAAAAAAGATCTGGGCTTAAAAATTTATAAAAAAATCTACTGTCAAAAATTAACACCCGATGTTAAACAGAAAAGGCTGGAATGATGTACAACAACTGCTTCGCAGATTCAGGACCCGAGATCAGATTGAGAAAATATGGTTTAGCGATGGAAAGGTGTTTTCTCTGAGACAACCTGAAAATACACAAAACAATAGAGTTTATACTTCAGAAAATTAAAAATATATTCCCTTGGAAACCCTTTTGATTCCTCGCAACATTTCTCCTCTTCTATTATCCGCTGCCATGTCAGCTGTAGGAAAGACTTCAATTTTTTTTGTAACCAACCATATAAAATCTGAAATTTATCAAAGGAATATTCTATCGAATATGTTTCCAGCTATTAATGAAGTTTGTGATCTCTACACATTCCAGTAGTATGCTGGATGCCTTCTCATACATCTCGGGAAACAGTAAAGGTGCGTTTCCATCAAACGCGCAAAATGTTTGCGCTTGTTGGCAAATATTTGCAAACTCAATATTTGTGCAAGAACAATTTTCCGATTTTATTGAACTCAACAATAGGCCTCCAAAAAGTCCACATCTCGATCCGGTTGACTACTGTGTATGGAGACTCTTAGAAAACATTATATATTACAACCACACCTTTGAAATATCAACTAAAAGATTATATTAAGGAATGTTGGACATAATTGTCACAAGGCGTAAATACAAGTGCAATTGGACAATTTCGCCCAAGGCTGCAAGCAGTTGTTGATAATCGCGGCGGACATATTCACAGAAAATTTTTTGTCATATTTTTTTTTCGAATGTTAGTTGTATTCATTTCTAGCTGTTTCTAATTCCTTTCTTTCAACGATGTTGCATATTATGTTTTATTTTCACTTTAGCATGTGTATTTATGATAGTTTAGCTATCGAAAAATCGTATCAACCAAATTTGAGTAAAACAGATTTCTTTTGCAACGACATTACATACAACATTGTAGAAACAGTCACGTACCTAAGTTCGGCCCTATCTAAAACGTTTTGTTCAAAACCAGAGAGAAAAGCTAAAAGGAGAGGCGACAATAAGCGTCGCGTCGGCACCGTTCATGTTCGCGTACCCGTTTTTGGCGACTTTGACTCTGCTCCATTGACAACAATACCACTAAATATCGAGAGAAAAATATTTGAAGCTAATGATAATGACATCTGATCCTCTGAAATCGTCGCCTCTCCTTTTCGTTATTTTCTCTATGTCAAAACTGGATAACCCCACAAGAACATAGCAGCCTATTAACCCTCAAAAATAAATTGAAAGCGGTGCAAAACGTAGAAGTCATTAGAGATGATAAAGTGTGGAACTTTAATTTGGCCCATAGTGAAACAGATATTATACGGGTGGTTCACGATGTTGTGGGTGAAACTAAACAGTTTAAATTTTTTGTAGTTTGGAAATAATTTATAATACAAAAGAAATGGACTGCGTTTATCGGAACCTTGTTCGAAGCAATACTGACCATATCGTTGGTGTGACAAGAACAATATGCTTATCTTTTATATTCTATATTCCCTTTTATCTTTCTTCGTTCCTCCTTTATTGTGTATTGGACATGAACTACGATTTTCTTTAATAGTTCCTGCACCAAGCTAAACCTTATTTGACAAGACTTTTGACAATAGTATTGTAGTGGAAAAGTTATCGATATGCTACGATGAAAGTTATCACATCAGCATACTGCAAAACGACAGATAATCTCAGCCAAAATCTTTGTACGCAATTTTTATGGCACACTTGCAACAATGAAGCTTTGACATAATCAGTTGTAGATTCCCAATACAACCTTCCTCATGATAGAGGCACGTACCATTTAGTGATAATATGTGTTTTATTTTATCTATCGTTATATCTCTATTTTTGTTCTCTTTAAATGCATAAAGATTAGTATTATGAACAAACATTCCAGAAATTTGACCATCGGAAAAAGGTCTACAGGTGCCTAGATGTTCTGAGGACTGGAAACTACTGGCCACTCAATCGGTTTTGATTTGCTGTCATTGCATTGGTGTTCCATCTGTAGTTATTTTTCTCTTTTTAAATCGCAGTTAAATAATAGATAATGTTATATTATCATCGTCTTGGTTATTCAGCGAGTTTATTGACTTCGACTCTGAATATGATGTGTGTGGCTAGCGGATTATTTATTGGCATAAAATTCTCATCGCCGGAACCCTCGTCCGTAATATCTCCATAAGCATTTCTAGGGGAAATCATATTTATTTCCACTTCTCTTAGATTATTATTTTCGATGGCGATGTGATGCCAACAATTCGTCAAGCTTGAGGTCTCTGAAAAAAATATTTAAAAAAAAATTCCTTTTGTCCTTCTAAAAAAACGAAATATTTTCCACAGGAAATGGCATGTCAGATTTCGGTCATTGAACAATTTTACTTGTCAGAAAAGTAATCTATGCTCTTACGAATAATATCTAGCACCAAGTGGTACAAATTCAGGTTTATATAATGCTCACTTACAACACCTGTGCACTGTTTGGATTTCGGCGACATTATTTTACCTGTACTATATGTGGGGAGGTTCATGGATACCAATGAACTATTGAAGTGACATGTACCAACGTGTTTTCGGAGGGACAATAGGCATATCCCCAGATATGCATATTGTATTAGATCCCATATTTACCCTAAAGATGACGCTGTCAACAAAACTTCGATCTTTACAAGACTCTAAACCATTTAAATCTTACGTTTGTTTAATATCTATACTGCTAGTTTTCTACCATATTTAGATACGTAGAGTATAACATATCTTAGAAGCCTAAAATAATAGGTCTGTTCTAGCAGCGATTTCAAACGGTTTCAAACCGTCCGGAGTTTGCGCATAACGATATAAGCGTCGCTTATATCGTTATGCGCAAACTCCGGACGGTTTGAA